>SMSQ01025833.1:26209-45856 GCA_019453375.1 Ctenoplectra terminalis | reverse complement strand
AATTACTTAAGTTAGCAATATATCGATAATTAAAACTAAATGTACGTATTAATATTTCGTACCGAAAACCAATGTCAACCAATTAACGCAACCTTGAAATTTAGTTTGTGTACAGATTAGTAGAATTAATTCTGAGTTGACATCGAACAGCTCTGATAAGACTCGAGCTTCTTATTATCCCATACATCGCTTTAAATTTATGTTTCTGTTGTCAAAACATGCGTTTCTTCGCGATCTCACTGTATCTTTACCTCTAATTGTATACTTGCGATGGAAATCGATTCTTTGAAATATTTTACTGCTGGATGCAAGTAAACACCTTAATAGCGGCACCATTTTTGCGAGATAACGGTTGATACGGTTAAGGTAGAGGGATTATGTAATTCGTTCGGCGGTTTGTTTTGATGTCGATGGTGCACCATGCACGGGAAATTGGTTGTTACGCTTGTTAACTACGCACGTGGGAGACTTATCGGTGTTTTTACTCCTGTTACATATATAGCATTTAATGGTGAAGAGGGAAAAAAAAAACAAAACAAAAGATACACGTATCTTCACGCGACCCAATCTGCACAACACACTGTTTTTCACTGCCCAGAAAATATGAGACGCAACGCGTCTCGGACAACAAAAAGCAAAGCACGTCTACGTTTCTGGAAACTATTCCTACGTGTGTTTACAATCGAAAGAAAAATCAAAATCGTGTAGCTATACCATTACAACGATGCTTTCTTTACGGGTAAATAAAAATTGAAGTTTTAAATACTTGACAATAAAAAAGAAACCATAGCGATCTCGTCGAATAGAAAAACTTAGGATACCATTTAACAACCAAGGTGACAGACCTGAAAATTGTAATTTGAAATTTCAATAACAAACGATCGATCAACACTAAAGCTACCAAAGCGGTCAAATGACTCAAATTTTATAAATTATTAACTTAACTTAAATTTTACTAAATTATTATTATATTAAGAATATTTTCTATGATTTCTTGCAAAATATACGGTTGAACATTTCTTTCTATTATGCATTTTTCCGAGTATCTATTATTTTAATTTCTTTGGTACAAATAGTACTCTAATCGTCGGTAGTTTTAGTGTTAAAAAAAAGAACTTACTAAATTCAGCAAGATTTCAGTTGAACATGATTAAGTTCCATGAAATTATACTTTCTATTTTGACGACATATGGAGACTTTCTTTCATCGTTAATTAGTATCGCAGAAAAACGTTTGAATTTACCGCTGAAACGTGGATCGCTGTCACGAGAGCCACCGTTGTCGGTGTAAAATTGACAGCGCGACGAAAAGTGACTTACAATATTGATGGTTGACGGCTTCGACTTTGTGAATGCAGACAACCAACGGGCCCAAGATAATGCAGATTAGTGTTAAAATGAAACAAACGCTGAAACTGAGGTAATGAAGGCCGGTTACACGTTGCAATTGTACTCCTCTTCCCAAGATCACCGCAGCGCCGTTTCCAGCGCCCTCGGAACAACGTCTCGACGATTTAGCCGCCATTTAGAGCGCATGCGTCGCTCACGAGAACTCAAATTCGATCTGGAAAATCACCGGCTTATTTTAATTATTTTTTTCAATATACAATCAGAAGGAACCATGAAAAAATTATTCTAAGCATTAGTTGCTAAAAATCGCCTCTTCAATCGAGGAAATTAATAACAAAGTTTGGGCGGGAGATTTGAAATGGAACTTGAGATCGACGAAACTTGAAAGAGGAAGAAAATCGCATTCGAAATGTTCTAACAGTTATTTTTGCAATTTTTGACCATCAATTGGCATTTTTTATATTTTCGTCGATAGTTTAAAAATAGGAATATTGATAATTTCTGTTTAAATTAAGATACATTTAAAGAAAATAGAATTTTATGCAAAGGTGCCATAAAATAAAGAATAAAGCAGTGAAATATTTAAAAGAAAATAGAATTTTATGCAAAGGTGTTATAAAATAAAGAATAAAGTAGTGAAATATTTAAAAGAAAAAAGAATTTTATGCAAAGGTGTNTTAAAAGAAAGAGAATTTTATGCAAAGGTGCCATAAAATAAAGAATAAACCAGTGACACATTTAAAACAAAAAGAATTTTATGCAAAGGTGTCATAAAATAAAGAATAAAGCAGTGAAATATTTAAAAGAAAGAGAATTTTATGCAAAGGTGCCATAAAATAAAGAATAAAGCAGTGAAATATTTAAAAGAAAATAGAATTTTATGCAAAGGTGTCATAAAATAAAGAATAAAGCAGTGAAATATTTAAAAGAAAGAGAATTTTATGCAAAGGTGCCATAAAATAAAGAATAAACCAGTGACACATTTAAAACAAAAAGAATTTTATGCAAAGGTGTCATAAAATAAAGAATAAAGCAGTGAAATATTTAAAAGAAAGAGAATTTTATGCAAAGGTGCCATAAAATAAAGAATAAAGCAGTGAAATATTTAAAAGAAAATAGAATTTTATGCAAAGGTGTCATAAAATAAAGAATAAAGCAGTGAAATATTTAAAAGAAAGAGAATTTTATGCAAAGGTGCCATAAAATAAAGAATAAACCAGTGACACATTTAAAACAAAAAGAATTTTATGCAAAGGTGTCATAAAATAAAGAATAAAGCAGTGAAATATTTAAAAGAAAGAGAATTTTATGCAAAGGTGCCATAAAATAAAGAATAAAGCAGTGAAATATTTAAAAGAAAATAGAATTTTATGCAAAGGTGTCATAAAATAAAGAATAAAGCAGTGAAATATTTAAAAGAAAGAGAATTTTATGCAAAGGTGTCGTAAAATAAAGAATAAACCAGTGACACATTTAAAACAAAAAGAATTTTATGCAAAGGTGTCATAAAATAAAGAATAAAGTAGTGAAATATTTAAAAGAAAAAAGAATTTTATGCAAAGGTGTCATAAAATAAAAATAAGACGTTGCTGCTTTCTTTGTTTTTGTTTCACATCCGGTATCGTTTCGTCTAATGCGCCAACGTTTACTAAAATATCGTCACGCTCTCGAACGGCGATAGTCGGAGCAAATATTGAAGTAGAAACGGAAAACCTGGTGATGTCCGAAGTTAGGAAAACGAGCCAGACTTGTAACATACGTGTTGAAGGAAACGCAAACACGATTCAGTGTCCACACACCATTGACGTAACCAGAACTGACAACACTGAATGAGTTCACCACGTTTATCAAATTAGTTTTCTCTGTCTCTCTTCGACTTCGAAGCAAGTCCTCTGGTCAAAGGTGACCCGCGAAATTGAATAATGTTCGACTGCCGGAAGTTGCATATATTGAACCAACTGCAATAAACGTTTCCAAAGAAACGATTTTCTCGAATCGTCGATGCCGATCGATTTATTCGGATTTAATTGGATTTATTTGGATTACGCTTGTTTATCGCGTTTTCTTCACTAATCTCCAACATTTATTTATTTATTTATTTTTTCGTTCGTCAAAACAACTGGTAATCTATTTATCATTAGCGACGGGATAAGCTTGATCTCGCTGGTGGATTGTACAGCGAGAAAATCGACATTAACGTCAATCGGAGTTCCACGGAGCACGTGATTTAGTGAAAGTGTGATCTATCGACGTATCGACGCGGGAAAAGGAAAAAGAAAAAAAATTCCACTGATGTTTTCGACGACTCGGTTCATGACTTAAAGATAGTCGATATGGGATCGATTGTTAAGGTTGTTTAAAAGTCGACGCGGATCGATTGACTGAATGGTATTAGGGAGAAGCTTCACGGTTTGGAATTGATTTATGGACGGTGAGTTTCTTTTTACGTCCTTCGGATCGAAGTTTCTCTGGTGTGGGGATTCAAGGATGCTAATTAGGATTCTAACGTTGCCGTGTTTTGTCTTCTGTTATGGTTTTGTCATCGATTCATTTTCTTTTTTCTTTTTCTTTTTTTTTAATTAGATATCGTTTGCTGATTTATTCCTTTTGCTAAGTATCGTTTTGATTTTTATCAGAAATCTGAATTTTTGAGAGTTGTTTGGTATTTTGTAGAATAGTAGAATGTTTGGAATTTTTTATTTAGTATTTTATTGAATAGTAGAATGTTTGGAATTTTTTATTTAGTATTTTATTGAATTACAGAATGTTTGGAATTTTTTATTCAATATTTTATAAACTAAAATGTATCGTACTTTTCAAATATTTTATTAACCCTTTCATTGCAATCATTTTTAGCAGATTGATACAGTTTTCATTAATATATCAGAAATTTATGTATCAAAGTACAGAAAATTGTCTAATAAAAATTATAGAGAAAAACTTCTATAGAGAAAGTATATGTAGACGATTTCCTTTCCGAACCAAAGCAACAGAAAAATTAAATATTAATTGCCTACGAAGCAATTAAGCTTTTAAATTACCTTTGATTTTGCTTCGAACGCTTTCACCACAACGAACACTAATAAATCTCAGACTTCGATTTTTCTTCTGTCTTTAAACGAGCCCTTGATCGGTCAACAACTTTGTCTTCTTCCTCTAGCCATCGAACAAGGACTGTGAAAGACGAGCTGCTTCTAACCCGACCAGGTCTTGCTCTTAATTAAAATCAACGCGAACACCCAGCTAATTAGGCTGAATTACCGATTAAATTAGGCAAACTTGAGACCTTGTCCGCGTTGACATAATTGTTTGAAGACCAAACGTTTAGATGACTTTATCCGATGAAGATGTTCCTAGGAATTAGTTAAATAAACGTCTTAATGAACTTATTTAGAAATTTTTTTGTTCTGCTTTTTAGTTTTTCTTTTTAATTTTTATTTTGGTTGAATTAATTAATATCGTATTTATTTTACAATCTTCCTATACTCATTTGAATATACAATTATGTACGATGAAGTGCTTAATATTCTAAAGTCTAATAGTGAAATATAAAAATTTATCAATAGCTTAGAAAGAATTCAAGAATTTTGTATTTAATTTTTTCTGATGTAATTTTGCATTTAATTATAATAACGACGACTGACTTATTCGAGGACGAAAAAGTGAATAATTCAAACATTTTATATGTATAAAAAAAAATTGAAGTATTGATTTACTTGTGCAGCTTGCTACACAAAGCTTTCGACGCAAAGGTTCCATTGTGTACGTAAATTCCGCAGGGGGAACCTGTAGGATGAAAAGCCTCTTCCAAGGCTGATTCCTATGGGATTCTTTGGGGTGTAGCGTCCCCACGGACCCGAAGCGCTGCTTGATTTACAATGGCGGACAAAAGAAAGTTCAAAATTAGTATTTATGTACGCTTATGTACGTCTTTTGTTCTCAGTATCATAATGCGTATACTTACGAAAAATTGATTGATAATTCAAAATTACTCTAATTTGTTTCTATAAAATTACAGTGCCTTTTTGGTGCCATTTAATTTTTAAATTTCCATTCATCCGCCTTTTTATATTTTTCGAAGTCATTTTTTCTTTATAGTCTATTCAAAATCGAGTCATCTCGTTCAAAATTACTTAAATTTATTTTTATACAATTGTAGTCCCTTTTCCATACCGTTAAATTTTTTAATTTCCATTCGTTCGTCATTGTATATCTTTCTAAATCGTTCTTTCTTTATAGTCTATTCAAAATCGAGTCATTTCGTTCAAAATTACCTCAATTTGATTTTATAAAATTATAATGCCTTTTTGGTACCATTTAACTTTTAAATTTCCATTCGTTTGCAATTTGATATCTTTCTAAATCGTTCTTTCTTTATAATCTATTCAAAATCGAGTCATCTCACTCAAAATTACTTAAATTTATTTTTATACAATCATAGTCCCTTTTCCGCACCATTCAATTTTTTAATTTCCATCCGTCCATCATCGTATATCTTTCTAAGTCGCTCTTCTTCTATTCTTTCTCTATAGCCTGCTCGAAAATCGAGCCAATCTCACCCAATCTCACCACAGTGCCCTGTTCGAAACACGTAACTTCCAAATTTCTCTTCATTTCTCATTCTATATTTTTCTATCATCTCGTTACACCGTGAAAACAGACCAAAAAAAAAAAAAAGAAAACAAACTCTCGCTTCTCCTCTCACGTCTCTTCAACCCAAAACTCTTCCTACGGCTCGTTCTCAGCTGTTACCTCATTTACGATCTATTTGTCATTAAACATTCCTCCGATACCACTTTTACTATCCTCTAATAAATCCCACGACACGAACCATTCATCTCTTCCCAACTTACCGTTTCTCGTTCTTCGAAAAACCGACCGTTTCTGTGACATGCAAATTTCATGCAAATCACCTGAAACGCAAACACCCGGCGACACATTGCGACAACCTGTCCGCAAACTGGTACGCGACGGCCAAGTTTCGAAACGAAACTCGCTGAGCACGTGAACCGATTCAAATTCTAGAATAAACAAACGGATTCGTGGAACCGTGTACCAGGGTTGGATAAAATTTGTCAACGAGAATTAAACATAATTTGGGCCGATGGAAAACTGTTGTTTCTACGGATAACAATAATTTATTTATAAATACACTGAAAATTGTCAATATTGTCCATAGTAAAACGTACGTACGCAACGAAAACGACGGTGTTCCTTTTTAGTTCTTAACTAACCACGTGTTTATATCCCTTACGTGCTAAATATTTTTTCCAATTCTTTTTTCTCTTTTTTTTTTCATTCTTTTTTTTTGTCATTCCTTCCGCGTTGTCTTCGTTAAATATGGACTCTACGAGTCTAA
This sequence comes from Ctenoplectra terminalis, assembly GCA_019453375.1. Lineage (NCBI taxonomy): Eukaryota > Metazoa > Arthropoda > Insecta > Hymenoptera > Apidae > Ctenoplectra > Ctenoplectra terminalis. The sequence goes on along the minus strand of SMSQ01025833.1, from coordinate 39,148 downwards.
CAGTGCTCGCTTATCCGCGCCCTGGATCCATAAGTACATCCTTTTGTGAGATCTGCAAACTTTCAATTGCTTTCCTTTTTTTTTTACCTTCTTAACCATTTGTTGAAAATTGTTTCTTGCATATAACTCACGAGCTGTTGTTCGATTAATAATTTGTAATGAAACGATAAATATTTCTAAGCGAAATAAAAAGTTTTGAGCGGAGGAAGCAGTGTATTCCGACGAGGCAAGTAGAAACGGATCGTTCCTGGTCAGACGCGTTGATTATATTTTTTTTCTGTAACTTTCGACGGAAAAATTATTTGATAAATTATTTTGAGTAACGATTAAGTTGAAAATAATTTTTTATATNCGCGTTGATTATATTTTTTTTCTGTAACTTTCTACGGAAAAATTATTTGATAAATTATTTTGAGTAACGATTAAGTTGAAAATAATTTTTTATATCGGTTTTAACGAGAATCGTACGAAAAGTCTTCGAATTAAATTTTCGTTCGCCGCACACAGGTATTAGAAAAGAAAAGAAAAAAAAGACGAGATACAAAGTTTGCTTTTAAATATTATTTAAATAATCAGCTATAAATAATACCCTTTATAAATACACTTTATATGAAAGAAATAATTTTCAACAGATCCATGTATACATTTACAGTTTTCCGTAATGTCCGATAACCTCGAGCATGCTGTTCCTTTTTTACATGAATAAATATGTACATCTTCGTTTATAGTCCCTGCGCGACAGTTTGGTCAGAAGAACGTTTACGAGCGTCCAGAGACGATTACGAAATTCGCGATTAAATAATAACGCGTTAGAGGTGCCGACACTACTTCTGTGATCACTATAAGGATAAGTCCTGTTGTCGTAGGAATCCATATTTATGCACAGAACGATTCGAGACCGAACAAACGCAATAAATTAGATCAGAAAATCGAGACAGGGCCTGGAAGAAACAATCTGTGCGTTCGTATAATCATCTCTTTTTTTTTTTTGTTTTTTTTTTTCTTATCGTATTTTCTATACCTATCGAACGAATTTTATAATATAAATTAAAATCTGTAACGAATTTTATAATACAAATTAAGATCTGCAACGAATTTTATAATATATAAATTAACATCTGCAACGAATTTTCGTATTCTCGACATATAAATAAATAACACTCGTCGAACAGAGAAAAGACACGCGCACTTGCGTTCGTCCTTATTCGATTCCACGATTGAAATATTAAGAAACGTGTTCAGCGAAATCCAATCGTCGCTATTGGAGGAATGTAAACTGATCTGAAAAATAAGTTGAAGAGTTTAGAATTTAGAACGAGACACATTTTACTTGATTTGAAATTTGAAATCAACTCTCGAGCAAGATAATATTTCAAGTTAAATTTCAATCTTTTGTTCCGTTGATTAAAATGTCTTTAACCAATTTTAAATCTCTGATTTTAGAAGCAAAAAAATAAATACTTTCATTCTTGTATTCCCATTATGGAAGATTTAATTGAATAACTCTCGAATTGTATTTGAAACTAAAAATTTTTAGCCGATTTCCAGCTTTGAATTTCTCAAATAAAAACAAAATATCCTCATTCTCATATTCCATTCGTGAAAAATTTAATTATACAATTATCAACCTATATTTCAAGCTAAACAAAATATTTGTAACCGATTTCCAATCTCAAATTTCTCAAATAAAAAGCAAATATCTTTATTCTCATATTCCATTCGTTAAAAATTTAATTATACAATTATCAACTTATATTTCAAGCTAAACAAAAAAATCTCTAACCAATTTCCAATCTCTCAAATAATCCAATCTCTCGAATTTCTCAAATATTCTCAAATATTCTCGAAATCCAATCTCTTGAATTTCTCAAATAAAAAGCAAATATCTCCATTCTCATATTCCATTCGTTAAAAATTTAATTATACAATTATCAACCTATATTTCAAGCTAAACAAAAAATCTCTGACCAATTTCCAACCTTCGGTTTCACAAACAAAACAAAAATAAATAAATAAATAACTCCATTCTTACATTCCCATCGGGACTAAATAAAATAGTAAATTAAAAAGAAGATTAAAAAGAAAATTAAATCGACCTAAAATACTCCCAAAACATTCCCCAAAGAAATTCCGTAATTAAAACCGTTTAAGAAACTTATTTCTCCAGATCACTCCATCTTCCCTTCGCGTAACAAATTTAAAGCCGTACACACATGGATTCGTGCGACAGGACAATCTTTAACAAGACAGGGTTCTTAAGGCAAGTCGTCGATGTTGGATTGTCGCACTTGTCGCTGTTTCCCTATTCTCTCGAGAAAACGATTGTCGAATGCACGACTCTCGCCAATTGGTTCATTTTTTTTTTTTTTTGAATTCTCGATCGGTCTACGATCTAATTGTACGTTTCATTTAATTGACACTTGTCCTATAGCGAAACGATCGCAAGCGACTCGGGTCCGATTTCGCCAGAAACATTTTGGCGGAAGACGAGCGAACGAACATCGGGCCCGAGTCCTTCCGGTCCCTCTGCGATCGATCGTTCTCGTCGAATCGTCGATTTCACGCTTGGGATCGCGTGATCGTCACTCCTTTTCGTGTTCATTTTTTTTTTATCCTCGAAACGCGAATTGTCATTTCAACAGCTAATTTTCTCGACAATATTAAAATCTTTAATAGAATATACTTGGTTATTACATGAAAATCGTGCGTTTGAAAAATTTTATAGATCGTCGGTGACTCTGTGCACAGCTCAGATTCTAAGCTTTAGAATATTTTAGGTGTGTGCGCTTTGAGTGATAATATCTTTAGAAGATTGGTAGAATTTTTCTGGGTTTACCTTTAGATAGGAAGAATTGTTTAATCGAATAATTGTTTAATTTCAGATAACTGGAATCTCTAAGCTAATTGAAATATTAAAGTGTCTATATTCTAAAGAAAGTCGGTACGAGATACGTTTGTAGAAAAGTGTATCCGGTTCGGAACTTTGTCCACGATATTCTTGAATTAGGATATGTTATTCCCGTAGCTTTTCTATCATTTTTCTAACCGCTCACTGTGCAATAATTTTCGATAAATCGGATCGTTTGAAAATTAAACCGTACGATCGGGAATCTTACAATCTATTCAACCTCTCTGTTATTCCTATATTTTACAGTATCGATTACAAAAAGTGGCAAGCACCGTTTATCGTAGCAATAATTTATAAGTACAAAAATCGGAACAGCTCAACTATATGTTTAACCCTTTTCGCACATGATTAAATTTCTTCGGAAGTTACGTTTAAAAATTATATTTCGTACTTTGGTGAGTGAAAATTTTCTTTCTTTTGTCTTCGAATGAGTTAATGAAAGGAAAAAGGTAATTCTTTTTTGTTTTCAAAACAATGATTTAAGTTTTCGCGATAGTCCTGTGAAACGTAAAATGTAAAGAGTTAACTCATAGTTAACTCATAGTTAGGAGTGCGAAAGGTTAACAAACAACCTTTAATCACCATAATTATTTTCCTTCGAAGGAACAGAAAAGAACCTCCCACACGATCCCAGCATCCAATAACCGTTTATATTTGTTATTAAACGCGCAAAGTGCCTTTTCCATGTACCCAAGAACTCGATCAATCGATATACAAGTTCACTTGGTTGCTTTGGTTACAATAAAAATCTACGTCGCTCGAGATGCATCACGATCGCCGTGTTGCACAATAAGATTAATCGATCAATTGTCTAACCTACCACAAACCCGATTCTCCGGAACAAAATACGTCCGGAGGTGCTCGAGAATACGAAAAGTAAAGACAGGCCACGAATTTCATTTGATTCCGCGGTCAAAGAGTCGACTGTTACGAGGAAATATTTTTTTTAATTCATTTTGTCACTCTTTTTTCCTTTGATAATTTTTTTCTTTTTGTTTCTTTTTTGGTTCTTTCAAGTACGTTTAGTTTACCGTTAGATTATTTCTAATATTAAATATATATATATTCAAAATTATGTATACCGTGTCGTCGTTAGCGTCGAATCATCCGCTTACAATTCTTTTTTCTTTCTTTCTTTTTTTTTTTTTCTTTTTCGTGTAAGGTTTTGTCGAAATTTTAATAGAAGAAACAATTACGATCAACCAGCCGACCCCTCACAGAGGAACATTTAACGATAGGTAGTTGATAACACGTATAACGAATATTAATTGACGTTGTGAACCATTGATCGCCTCTCGATTAGCGACCGTCCTCGCGATATCGACAGAATATTTTTGTGGTATCTAGCACAAGCGATCGATTAATCGCTCTTGTTGATGATTTCAACTTCTTGGACCTCCTCGGGTTGCATGTCTTTGTCGCCCCAGCCCCATTTCGCGCCCTCGTGACTGTGATGGTGAATCGAGTTCTTGTCGTACCTGAAAATTGAGATTCTAGGCTTAGAAATTCTATTTTTTCAATTCTATTTTTTTAATTCTATTTGTGGCGTTTCTTCAAAAATGAGGGTCAATTTTTATTGGTAATATTTTTTTGGGACATTAGTCTGTGGAATTAAATTACACAGTTTCTCATTTGGATCAAGAATTTGTGTAACTCAACGATCTGATATTAATATGTTGGTATGGTAATAAAATTTAGTAACACAGTGATAGATAAATAGAATAAAATTTTTGGAATGTCACATGGCGCTATGAATTGCTTTAGGCTTTGGAATTCTCTGGTTTTATCTGTTTTTCTATGAAAGAAGTATATGCGCTCTTAAATATTTACACGTGCTGTGCCATAATTTATTATTAGACTGAGAATTTTTGTGCATTCGTGGAAAATTTGAAGAGAGTAAGATACACGGAATGCAGATAATGAATGAACCTAAAATATCTGTAACAATTGTGTATCTAGCTTCTATTTCTTTTTTTTTGTATTATATTCATATAAATATGAACTTGAATAAAAATCTGCAGTCTGTTCATTATACAGTACTTTCTAAAATTAAATTCTCAGGTCATCTTAGTGAAAAGGTTAAAAAATGAAGTATAGATCTTTGCAATCCTCTAGGTCTCATTTCTTTATCTGTTCTCGATAGAAATATGCATTCGTATAAATATTCGTGGTCTAATAATTATTCTATTATTTGGAAAATAAATATTTTAATAAAATTAGATAAATATTGTTCACAGGGAAATTATTAAATTCCAACAACTGTGGAATTGGAAAAAATTTTTATCCTAGTACACCGATCGCGAATTTTTGTGCGTTTATATTTTCAAAAGTATTAATTTGCATGAAAATTCGTGGTTTAATAGTTATAGTACCTCGATCCGTCTCCAGTTCTGCTCGCTCGTTTCTTAACCACTTCAACGGGAACGGTTTTCATGTCGTACGCCAGTCCTAATCTAGCACAGAAATCGATGAGCGCGGTGGTGAAGTTAGTTTTGTAGTTGCCCAATTCGGCTGCTTTGTAGTCCCATGGAAACACGTGGTGGTAATTGTGCCATCCCTCGCCGAAAGCCAGTATGGCCACGCTTGTGTTCTCCGTTGGGCCGATATTTCTGGAAATTGATATATAGAAATTTGTAACATTTGTAAAATTACATTTTTCAAGGTTTTTTTTTCTAAAAGACTTATACGGTCTGGTATCATTCTTTTCCGAAATATTAAAGCAATTTTGATCAAATTTTAAAGTAGTATTTTATTGGTAAAATTTTGGAGAGTATTTTATTAGTAACTAGTATTATTTTATTAATAAAATTTTAGGATAATATTTTATTAGTAATTAATAGTATTTTATTAGTAAAATTTGAGGATAGTATTTTATTAGTAATTAGTATTATATTATTAGTAAAATTTGAGGGTAGTATTTTATTAGTAATTAGGATTATATTATTAGTAAAATTTTAGGATAATATTTTATTAGTAATTAATAGTGTTATATTAGTAAAATTTGAGGGTAGTATTTTATTAGTAATTAGTATTATATTATTAGTAAAATTTTAGGATAATATTTTATTAATAATTAATAGTATTTTATTAGTAAAATTTGAGGGTAGTATTTTATTAATAATTAGTACTATATTATTAGTAAAATTTTGGAGAGTATTTTATTAGTAATTGATAGTGTTTTATTAATAAAATTTTAGGATAGTATTTTATTAGTAATTAGTATTATATTATTAGTAAAATTTTAGAACAATATTTTACTAGTATTAGTACTATTTTATTACTAAAATTTTAAGATAATATTTTATTAGTAATCAGTAGTATTTTATTACTAAACTTTTAGGATAGTATTTTAGGTATTAATTTAAGTATAGAGAAAAAAAAAATTATCTTACTTGTCGTAAGGTTTCATACCCCAGATATGGGCAGCCGAGTTCACAAGCCACGTGGCATTCAAGGCTATGGTATATCTGCATAAAGTGCTGTACCATGAATTGATCGGTTTCTCGTTCCAGAAGTAACAGGGCACCCACATGGGTATTAAGAAGCAAAACAGTGGCATCAGCAGGAGATACAGCCTGAAAATCGACGAAAATAAATGTTCAAGGCATACCGAGCATCGTGAATAGCTTCCATTTGGGTTATTGACACGCGTCGAGAGCAACTTTCAATACCAGCAAATGGCTAGTTACACGATATCAAAGGCTGACTGAAGCAACTCTCCGATCGTGTTATTACGGACCTTAACGAATCGGCTTTCTTCCGTAATTGCATCGATCAAATTCATATTTACGCGAATATAATCGTAGAATCTGGAATTACACGTTAATTTTGGTTGCAAGTAAATTTGATTCGTTTCGTTAAGATTTTCTTAGAGGTCGGATTAGATTTCTGAAATAATCGTTAACGATATATTGGTGGAAAAAAGTAGTTGTAGAATTATCTTCACCTTCTTTGCCAAACGACGATTGGATCCTGTTCCAAATCGCTCATATCGATAGTGGCACCCTTCTTCAACACATCTGGGTGCTTTCGAACCAGCAACCATCCCATATGAGAGAAGAAGAATCCTCGTTGCGCGTTATGGGGATCCGCGTCGGAGTCCGTGAATTTGTGATGCACTCTGTGGTCCCTCACCCATTCGTAGATGTGATTCTGCAAAGTAACGTTGCAGATTGAAGTGCTCTGATCGAAGCTATTGAAACGTGAATTTAGTTGAACATTATTTCATACTAACTTAAAGTAACGGTGAAGAAAAATAATAAAACCGGTCAAATACGATTCCTCAAAGTTGCGAAATTAAAAGTACTAAAATGATCAGGAAGAAGAAAAATAGAACCAATCAAATACGGCTCCTCGAAGTTCTAAAATCAAAAATACTAAAATAACGAAGAAAAAAAAAAAAAATTAATAAAAATAGTCAAAGACGATCCTCTCTAAATTAATGAAGAACAGAGAGATAAAAAACAGACAAAGTTTCCAAAATTCGAAGATCAAAAGTATTAAAATAACGAAGAAGAAGAAAAAAATAAAAACAAGTCAAACAAAAAATACTGAAATAATGAAGAAAAATAACGAAGAAGAAGAAAAAAATAAAAACAAGTCAAACAAAAAATACTGAAATAATGAAGAAAAATAACGAAGAAGAAGAAAAAAATAAAAACAAGTCAAACAAAAAATACTGAAATAATGAAGAAAAATAACGAAGAAGAAGAAAAAAATAAAAACAAGTCAAACAAAAAATACTGAAATAATGAAGAAAAATAACGAAGAAGAAGAAAAAAATAAAAACAAGTCAAACAAAAAATACTGAAATAATGAAGAAAAATAACGAAGAAGAAGAAAAAAATAAAAACAAGTCAAACAAAAAATACTGAAATAATGAAGAAAAATAACGAAGAAGAAGAAAAAAATAAAAACAAGTCAAACAAAAAATACTGAAATAATGAAGAAAAATAACGAAGAAGAAGAAAAAAATAAAAACAAGTCAAACAAAAAATACTGAAATAATGAAGAAAAATAACGAAGAAGAAGAAAAAAATAAAAACAAGTCAAACAAAAAATACTGAAATAATGAAGAAAAATAACGAAGAAGAAGAAAAAAATAAAAACAAGTCAAACAAAAAATACTGAAATAATGAAGAAAAATAACGAAGAAGAAGAAAAAAATAAAAACAAGTCAAACAAAAAATACTGAAATAATGAAGAAAAATAACGAAGAAGAAGAAAAAAATAAAAACAAGTCAAACAAAAAATACTGAAATAATGAAGAAAAATAACGAAGAAGAAGAAAAAAATAAAAACAAGTCAAACAAAAAATACTGAAATAATGAAGAAAAATAACGAAGAAGAAAGAAATAAAAACGAAGTTCTAACATCACAAATATTAAATTAATTCTTCGCACACGATCAACGCTTTCAAGCTCAAAATAAATTCCAATTAGTAAACGCAACATTATAAATACAAAATTTCGTGGTAAGCATCGAGAGAAATTTACGGATCGTTATGAGGAAAATAAAATAGCGACCTACTTATGAACGAGAGTGATGATACACGGCTAGAGAATAATAAATTTAATTTCTTTAAAAAGAAAGAAAGTAGAAACTCACCTGAAAGGCAGTTGTTTGGGCAATCATCAGTGCTAATCGCATAGGCCATTTCGCTTTGTACGATCTATGGGCCCATAATCTGTGGGCACCAGCCGTAATACCTACAGCTGAAGCCGATACCACGAACAGCGCTGAAAAATATTTTATTTGTTAATTCCACTGTTTCACCTTTATCACAATTTCGGTATATATTTTTATTAGTCCTATTCCATCGAAATCTAGCCTATCCTCTATCCATTCTTTTTATCTCTATATCACTTTAACGATCTTTATTTTATTTATATTAAATTCCGCTTTGGCTCGCTTTCGTTCCATCGTTTTACGGCTTCGATACTCTGTTGCACTTCGTTCCAACCTATCGTGTTATATTTAACTCTTTCCTGTCTTACTCAATCCCAGTCCAATCCACTTGAACTCTAGAACCACCGGTATGCTCGAAATGACTGGTTTGCAATCTCTCGTATAAATTCTATAAATTTACAGCGGAGCGGTTTTAACTCTTTCGGTACGAACGCTTTGTCCGCTGTGACACTGCCGCTGTACACACGAAAATTTACACGTAGCGCGTGGTCAGTCCTCTTTACGAAGATTTTTCTGAGCGTTAAATAAGAGGTGTGCTTAATAAAACAATGTTTCTTCTATTTATCAAGCGTTGTTTATAATCTTAATATTAAAAGACTTTTAAAATTCTATCAATTATATAAGTAACACTAGGTCATCGGATGGATGCCGGATATATCCGACGCTCGTACACGCAGGTCGTCAAATGGATGTCGGATATATCCGGCGCTCGTACCGAAAGGGTTAAGAATTTCTTGCGTTTTTCTGTAACGAATACGGACGAATATTTATTTTCCTTCAATTCTGTATTTTTTTCGAGATACCTATTATTTTAACCCATATCACCAAACGCGGAATAATCCGCCGACATCGACATGGTACCATACCGTTGAATAAAAATATTTGTCATTGTCCATGAAATGAGCGACCGTTCGTTTTCAAGATTTGAACTGAACTTAATCGCATTTCAAAGCGCTGCAAGACAAGTATCGTTAGAAACCGAACGAACTTATTGACCAATCTAATATTACATTTCACGCTGAATTGATCCGTTTAATTGCACTTCTGCTCCGCCTTGCGCTACTCGAACGTTAACTGTATCGTGAGTGAATCTCTGATCCAATCCGAACAGATAGAAAACGTGGAGACGCGACAATGCATACCGATTATGCAAAGATCAAGCAACGGTACTCGGTTCACGATTTATTGCGCCGCTTTCATCCGCGATTTCTATCGGCAAGAAAGTAGGATGCTGCCTCCCAGGATCTCTGCGAGCACTGTTTACAATGCGCCGCGTCCACGTTTTTGAGAATGGCGCGTGAAAAACGACGATCGATCGAGGATCGTTCCTTTGAAACCTCGACGACCGTATTCGAAGCAGTGTGTCCTACGATTTCTACAATTTCTACAGTCAACATTTTTACATTCGACCCAGTTATGCGACGTTGTCATTAATAACTGTAATCTCGACAAACGGAAATATCAGCTGAGGGGAAGGATAGGAACATCCTGTTTAAATCGTGAGAAATCCTTCGAATTGTCCCTAATATTGGACAGAAACATTCTCTTCTTAACTATCGTATGACCCAATTATTATCGTTTCTTTTTTTTTTTAAATTGTTTATTTTAAGTCGCATCAACCACTAAGGTTAGCGATTCGGTGCGTAGAAAAAATATTTTTGGAGAATTAAAATTTTTTCTCTTTCTTGTTTTTATTTTGTTTTTTATTTTATTCTTTATTAGTCGCATCGATTTCTTGATCATTAGCGATTATACGATGGTGTTGGATTTTTTCGTACAGTTTTGAGAATTAAAATTTATGCAGAAGCTTTAATATTAGGTTGGCCAGTAAATCCGTGCGGTTCTTAGCGACAATTTTTTTCTAGTGTTTTGAAATGCAGCTAATTTTAGGTTGACAAAGTGTTAAAATAAAATAAAAATACAATCTCTACTTACACCATAGACACGTATAGAATTTAGTTGCGGTGAAGAAAAGGTAGAGCCCATAGAGCGCTCCGCCGTGAAGGTACACGAACGCGATCACGTTTCTCCAAACGATCTTCCACTCGTAGTACGGTTTAGAAGCCAACGACTTTTGGGCTAACAATTTCTGGCTGTTCACCTTCTCCGTCGTCGATTTCTCTTGATGAACGTCTTGTTGAGAAGCTTCCAAGTACAACGTCGCCGATGTACCAAACAGGTTCGGCGCCATTTTGAGCAATCTGAAACAGATATTCGCTCTCGTTACATCTTACTCGCCATTAATTAAGAATCCATTTAAGGATGAAACTTTTTGCTTAGTTATACAGAAATAAATGTTTCATAATTTTATGTACGATTGGTTGCAAAAGCTATTTTAGATATTAATCTTGTTTCTTTAACACGTTGACTGCCACAGTGGTCATACGTGACCGGAGTTTGTTTCTCCTGTAGCGCCATGGTGGTCATCGGTGACCAGAGTGCTTCAAATGTTTATAATTGTAAAAATGAAACGAAGATTGATAGTTAATGAAATTTTTATCAGAAGATCAAAAATAAGAGATTCATTTTTATCAAATCTTCTATCTATGGGTGTGGCGGCCCGAGCAAAACATGTGATTTTGGCGCGGCGGTCAAGGTGTTAATGAATTTTGAACATTATCATCGCTATTAGAGAATACTCTGAAACAAAGTGTACAATAATCAACGATTAAAAATTCTTATTAGAAGATCAAAAATGAGAGATTCATTTTTATCGAATCTTCTATTTACTGGTGTGGCGTCCCGAGCAAAACATGTGATTTCGTCGTGGCAGTCAACGTGTTAAACTGTAATTTATATTTTTCTATTTTATGCGGTCATAGAAAATTTTAACTCTTTGCGCTCCGCTGGCGCCGCTATGGCGTCAGAATTTTCTTCGGAGATTATATTTTTAATTAAATTCTAAATTTCCATCGATTCAAATACTTCTTTTATTTTAAAATAAAAGTAAATTGATCAAATGAGTAAGAAATCGTAAACATTTATAATTTTCTGTTTTTCTTTCCGAAAGAACGCTTTAAGTTTTCAGAATAGTCCTTTGAAACTTAAAAAAGTTTACGAATGCAAAGGGTTAAAATACAAAAGTACAGAAAATATAAACAATGGGCAGAAATATAAAAAAAAATTAAAAATTGTCTATACAGCTTCTATTTTTTTCTTTTTTCTTTAATTATATTCATAAAAGTATGAATTTACATAAAAATTCGCAATTCTAATCGTAACGGAGTAGCTCGAGGAATTACAAAAAACTAGAATTCCTGTGTTTTTCCAAGAAATTTTCAAAGAACGTTTCCGTGTTCGACAAATTAGGTTAACAACTTGCAATTACGAGAAAGATCGAGCATCTGTAAAGTGGAAAATAAAACGTTTGGACAGGTTGACATTACTTTCAAGCCACATAAGAGGCTTTATTATCACCATGCCTGTCCGTTTGTGTGGGTACGTGTATCGATACGAGATGTATCTCTGGAAATGCTTTCTGTGAAAGGCTGCGACTGACTACTATGTTTAAACGTCTTCATGATCAGAACCCAGTGACCTAGTATTAAATACTTTCAGAAAATGCAAAATCTGAACGCGAGTCTCGTTCCACTTGCAACGCGTTTTTAGACGCGTGAAAGTTTATGCGTGGTTGTGTCTTCTAGATGGATTTCAAGTGCGTGTTAACTGTTCGTGTTCGATTGTTGATGGAAGCGTGGGTCGAGCGTGGGTTTTTGTTTCGTATTCGATTTGTTTTCGATTTACCGAAGAATTTAATTTTTTGAAGATTTGTTTGGATGGAATTTTCGTGGATTAGAGCGTGCTTGGTATTCTGTATTCTTAAAGGGACGTGTCTTCTGTTGAATTAGGTGAGTTTTGGAAAGTTTTATAGGAAACTCGTTTTTTTAGAATTAAAGTAAAAACAAATTTTGGTAGGAAATTAGATAGATTAGTGTTTGAAGCTTTTTAAAATTAAAGTAGGTAAGGAAGCTTAGCGGAGAATTAGATAAATTATTGTTTGCAAGTTTTAAAGATTAAAGCAGTAAAGAAAGTTGAGCAGAAAATTAGATAAATTATTGTTTGGAGCTTTTAATAATTGATATAGTAAAAAATGTTTAATAAGGAATTCGATGGATTATTATTTGCGACGTTTAAGAATTAGAGTGATAAAGAAAGTTCTGTAAGGAATTCAATAAATTATTATTTGCAACTTTTAAGAATTAATATAGTAAAAAATATTCAATAAGGAATTCGATAGATTATTATTTGCAACGTTTAGGAATTAGAGTAATAAAGAAAGTTCTGCAAGAAATTCAATAAATTATTATTTGCAACTTTCAAGGATTAATATAATAAAAAATATT
>SMSQ01025832.1:167765-343236 GCA_019453375.1 Ctenoplectra terminalis | reverse complement strand
CCTTTTTTCCCCTTTTGTTCACTGTCTGTTTTTGTGCGACTCATTTCGTCCGAGGCATCCGTGTCTATGGGAACGAATAAAACGCATGCTTTCGCTAGAAATCTTAAACAGTTTGTTGCTCCAAGTCGTTGTGTAACAGGGAAATTATCTTTTTGCGATACCGTATCGATCTTACACTTTTATTTCGTGTAAGTTCGAAACTTCCTTCCTCAGTATTTTTTTTCTGAAATATTCTGAAATATTCTGGATATATATTTTTTATAATTAATAGTTAACGACGAGAACACGTCAAATAGCGATGAGATTATTTTTGGTCAAGGCCAGGAGGTTCCTTAACCCCTTGGGAATCGAATCGAATAATGTCCGGGTGGCGTATGTCGCAGAGGAAACTCCGCACGGGCAATTACAATATTTCCTACGTTGTGAAAGAGGATGGGCTTGGCTGACACTCTGACAGCCCGTAGTCAAATGTTCCACGCTCCCTTGCGTTCTCCTCCACGTCGCCATTGTATCTGTATACGCACATGTCTGCTTCCCTAACAGTAACTTCTCGTTTTCGTCTCGTCTGGTACACGTGTTGCTGGTTGAACTATCTTTCAGTCGTTTCACGCGCTATGAATTTAACTTTACCTCGAAATCGTCCGTTCGATCGCTTCATCCTTCGTTTTCACTTTATCTATCAAGATTAGCAGCCTCGACAACGGATTTGCTTAATTATTCTGATCGATAAACTGCAATACGAATTGATCTTTACCATAAAATTTTTTTGTTCCAATTTATTGATCAAAATTATCAACTCCAACGATGAACCCGTTTCATTATTTTTGATTATCGATAGCATACATCGGTCGTTATAAATGGTATCGGTGAATTCAGGGTCGACCAAAAGAGACAGCCATCAAATGTCAGATCAAAGGAGAGGCTCTCACAGGTGGACGCATTGCGCAAACGAAAATCTCATTATCGCGAGACAAAGGTAAGACGATTAATCATCATCATCGGCGTATCTTTGCGGGCAGCGCGCCTGGCTCGCGGCGGAAGCGCGGGATGATAGACTCGAAGAGTTGAAACGGGAGGAGAAGGCAAGGGAGCAAGATGAAGAACGAGCGTCACAGTTGCCGTGCTCGTGAAAGGTCCATGCGGAACTAAGTTGTCGTTCTTTTGTTCTCGCATTGCTGGACCATCGCAGCCACCTACCAGTCCTCGTTCTTCTTTCTTATTTTTTATCTTCCTCTAAAAGACCATCTACCCTACTCTCTTCTTTTTTCTTCCGCTCCACCAACGATACCGCGACAGGGGGCTCGATTCTTCCACGATTCGTTGCAGTTCATTTGCGTATAGATCTCCGTGTTGGACGATTCTAAAGAGAAAAAGGAAAGGGAAAAAAAAAAAAAATTACTGCTCGGTACACGTCTGATTCCATGACCGTCGACAGAACGCGTTAAATTTGTAATTGTGTTTATTACCAGCCGTAGTAGTCGCTTTCGATCGTTGCCACTTCGTGTCGCGTTCCTTTCGACGCTAATCCGTGGCTTTGCAATTGCTATTTCGCCTGGAGAAAGAAACGATTTCGTGTGTGCCGTTCGAACGTATTGCCGTTCCCTTAGTCGTTTAAAAAGATAGAAAAATGTCAGTGTAATGGCAGCTGTTATACTCTTTCCATTCTCCGTCGAGCGTTGTCTCTATCGCGAATTTTAAGCCCAAGACCACCCTCCTCGAGCTTATATTTCGAAATTGGCGAACGTACGGCTGTATGCCATATTTAAGTACGTCCAACATAAAATAGAGGCTCGCACAAAAAACTATTGGCCTCCGCCATTACATTTCCACGAAACGATTTATTTTCTGTCCCGATATACTCTAGCTCACGATTCATTAACATCAATAATGGATATAATATTTTCCGTAAAGGATACCAAAATATCTCCTAATAAAGCAACGTTAATGACGTTTAATTGCCGCAATAATATTTTTTTTCTGTCTAGACGGTGACCAAAGAAGCCTCGGAAAAACTGAACGACTACACCCCACTCGATCCCCGATCGTGTCTCGCCACGAGTATTGGCAGTTCCTCCATTATCCAGGAGTATCCTTACGCGAATCCGCGATGCGATAGAAACGGGGAAAAAAGGGAGAAAAGGAAAGAATGTAACGCCTGTCGTTTTACCGGCTAGGTCGAGCCGATCGAGTGCCTCGTAATTATTGGGTTCCTTGAACGAGAGACGATCGGTGTCGACAATGAAAAATCCTGGAAGAAGGATTAATTTCCAGCCTCGCGGCACCGCCACGATAGATAGGGGACCGTATCGTGTCTCTCCCTTCGGGGGAACACGACGGACGTAGCTCCGTAACGCGCGGAAGTCCCATCGAAATTCCGGCGTGCACGTGGGGCCCATCAATCTTATTTATGCATATTAGAAATTACGCGTATATGTAAGTACACGGGACGGTACACGATACCGCGGGCAAAAACGAAGAATTAACAACGTTGTCGGGCATCAATCTCTGCCTCTGTTCCGTTCTCGTGTCGTCGACCGGTTTTTAGGCGACCAACAATGTTATTAAACGCTATTAGAATAGGTCGTTTAAATAAAAGATCCTTTCATCGACGATGTTACGTGTATTATTATAAATGTTAAGAGCATTATAGATACTGGTATAAATTGTCATATTGATGTCCGTTCCGAGAGTTTTCGAGAAATTTAACCTTACTCCCGAGTGGCAACGAGTGTCACCGGAGGTGGTCCACGATGATAAATGCGAGGCCTTAGGCGGACCTCACCAGCGGAATGGTAGGTAGCCGGGTAGCCGACAACACACAGCAGGGGGCTCTTCTCACCTCTGTTCGGTGGCACTCGAGTCAAAGAAGAAACACGCTTCCGTTTGGACCAATTCCGAGACAATATCTCCTCTTCTTCGATCTTTACGAAGCAATCTGTTCGACAGTGTACTCGTAAACGACCAGGTTTACGCTTTTCGGTGGAATTCCTGACAAGTATATCTATTAAGTGCGTCGCTTGATACTTGTTTGTACAGTTGAAAGGGCTGAAAGAAAGTTGTTATCGCGACAAAGAAAATAACAAGCATTCTTTATATTCCAACTATATAACTTCACATTTCACGAAGATAATTGGAAGCGTGTAGCTCCGAGCGAGACTGGCAAGAAGAGGAGGAAGTTTATATCGAATCACAGCGAACAAAGAGGCGGACAAAGAGGCAGACAAAGAGCGAGCATCGCGACACGGGGAAAGGAAAACACTTCGCTCGCTTCTGTAAAATTATAGAAGGCAGAGAACGGCGTTTGCAAACGTCGAGATGCAAAAGAGGCGGCGGCGACCGTCAGCGCACGGGTTCAGAGGTTAAAAATGCGGCCTTCCACGACAAAAGGGAGCCTTCACCGACGCGCTAGAGGGAGAGTCGCTTTTAAATACGATCCGTACACGCGTGCACACGCTTGTCTTTACGTGCGTGCACACCAAGGCGGTGAGGCTTGAAAAAATTGCTTGATATAAACAACAATTAAGTAGGAGTGCCGTGGATACCTTTCACGGAGTCGAGTCGTGGGAGAGTTGCTGTAACGCTGCGTTGGAAAAAGGAGTCTAAACGTACACAGTTGGACGACTTCCTCGCGTAGGCGATCCTCCAATCCTTCCTACCAAAACTGGGCAAAACAGTTCTGCAGAGGGGAGTATAATGAATATAGTTTGAGGAACGATCGCAATTGTTCCTCGATTACGAGCAGTTAGGCCAACGAAAAGGAAGATTTTCGATGGGATCGTTCGTGAAAGAGTTATTAAATCTGAACGATTTGCTTCATCGGGTTGTCTTCTAATTAGTCTGTCGATTCATCATCTACTCGAGGAAGAATTATAGTCTCGCGTGATTCGTTATGATTGATATTGGTATACGAGACTATCGAACAGGTGGAGGAAAAATTCAGTAAAAAAGAAGAGAAAGTGGCTTCTGTCGATCGTTTTCAGCGCTTGCTGGCAACGTTTTTAGAGATATATTGGGTTAGATCCTTATCTTGGGAAATCCTCGTGCGAACGAGATCTCGCCGGTAGATAAACGTTGACTTTCGTGAGAAATCATTGGTAGCGTTTAAACGTGCCTAAGGAATTTTTAGTGCTCCTATTCCTGGAGTTTTTAAGAATTCAAGATTTTTTTTTTTTTCTTATCTTTTGAATCGCGTACTTTTTTGTTTCTCGTTATTTCACGTGTTTCATCTGTAATTTCCGAAAGATACGATTTCTGGTTGGTTTTGTCAGTCAAAGAGGACTATTTTCGAGACTCCATGCGCAGTTTGTATGGGGGTTGCAAGTTGGTTTAAGGGGGCGGGTCGCATCCCCATGACAACGGTTGGCCTCGCTGATAAATCGACTTCGTGCGCGGCACATCGGTACACCGTGAAATGCGATTCCAGATTACTTTGAAAGTTACGATCCTAATTAACGATCCACGAACGCACTCGTTGCTTAAATTACCGCTTTGGTTGGTTCATGCCTCGGTGCACTGGAAACGAGTTCTGTAATTCAACTCTTCCGATAAAGTTTCTTAATAACCAGCCTTAAATGACTTTATTATAAATTAATAGTTTCGACGATTGTCTAACTGTTCGTGAACCTCGTTGCCGCGGCAACATCGTCGAGTTTCCCGATCTTTAAACATATTTTACGCGGGAACCACGACAAACCAGCCCGAACGATACAATCGTTGTCGTTGATTAAAGAACCATGACGCTGTAAAACGTTGCCAGGCAAAAACGTAACTGCTTCAGCCAGCCGTGGAATCGTTTCGATCAGACACTTTCAGCAATAGTGAACTTCGAGTCCTCTCTCATTCTTCTATCTCTACAGACTCGCGATGTCTCCTGTATATACATAGTCACGAGGTTGTCTGCCTTTCCAGAAATTTTCCGCAGAGTTGGATGGAATATGAAGTCGCGGCGCTCTTGCAAATGTATCGCAAATTGTCGTTGCGAAGTGCTTAATGCAGGAGGCGAGGTGGTGGCCGTCGAGGTGGCGGAGGACGAGGATCAGGATTGGGGCGAGGAGACGCTCTTATAGACGAAGGGAGACGAGCCATTTCGTGGTGCCCGCCCACGCTGGAATTCGAGGCTGGCTGATGTCAGAGGCGTAGCGAAACTGTCATCGGGCGAGGAGGCTGACGACTAACGCGACGCTCCTAATGGTCCCGGTAATGTCGCCCGTAAAGATAATCGACCGTGAGATCTTCGACCGTCGTGGCTTTCTTCCTCGCGAGGATTTCCATGGGACCGCGAATAGCGAAACGATTTTCCGGCTTCGAAGAACCGGTGGATGTGCAGGTGCGAGCTGTCATCAAGGGTGTACTTCGTGATGGAGCATTCTTTGAAGTCGATGACGTTTTCAAATGTTTCTCGGTAAATAGAAGTGGAACGCTCGTCGGTATCATTCGCGACCGACACAGAGCTTTATGGATTTTGTTCGTTAATTTGAGATAGGAGGATCTATATTTTATTGCGTATTCATTTTATTCCAGAATGCACTTGTTGCGACATATTTCTTTTTATATACATATATATACATATATTTGTATATATATATAATGAATTCTATTACGATTAAACGAAGCGAACGAACTATTTGGGCTGATTTATAGGTTGCACGTAATGAATATGAGAGTCGTTCGGATTTTAATAACTATTTGTTAGTTTGTTTCAACGTTTGTACCAGCCGACAGAAATCTGCATCGGTGCATTCGATGCGAATGTAGAGCCGCGACGGTGCAGTAACATAATGGCCCCAACAAGCCATGAGGGGTTGGGTCGGTGGCTCGGTTGCCCTCAAATCATCACGGGGGTGTGAGGCAAATGACGTTCGGCCACGCGGAAGTAACGCGATAATGGCAGCCATGAAAGGCCCCACCGCGATATCTGGTGCTTTGATGTCCTCTCTCCCAAAGCTGCTCGCTCAAAATCCATTCTTTTCACTAACACTTTAAATCCTTGAACCGACACACGGGCTGAGTTCTATCGATCGTTACTTTATTACGATCCGAACAACGTAACGATCTAAATAATAGTGTGCTCCCTTCTGAATGCAACTTTGTGCATCATCCACGGTGTATGAGTCAGGCACAAAAACGTATTCCATATGCTGAAATACAAATTAAAATTAAAAAGGGAGATGTAGTAAACGATGTGTGGAAGAAAAATTAATTGGCAGTTTAGAAGAAGCAGTTTTCTGCTTTTTAATTGGAGCAATAGACTCTGAAAGATGTATTCAGCGCGTTGAATATGGAGCGTTGTTGCTTTTCTCTCCAAAGACCATATACTTTCTACGTTACAAGTCATAGACTAATTTTTCGGTCCCTTGTTCCAAATGTATCATCGATGTCAACGTCTTTTTTATTTCCAGACTCTGTAATAACACGAAGCATTCGTAATAAAATAAGTCTACGAAACATCTCGCCTCAAACGCGTAACAAACGATCTTAAATATTCAAGAAAATAAAATCAAATATAGTTCACCAAAAACCCTCAGGATCACCGTAACAAAATCCTTACCATCATCCGCTATTGAACGACAGCTGTACCATGACTTTTTGAAGCCACCTATTCATCGAATTCAGTGGTATATCGCTGGCTGTTGCGATTGAACGGCAAAGATGATGGATTCGCAACGTTAGCCCGTGGGCCACGAGGATCGATTCCGAAAAGCGCTTTTTAGCAGCGAAAAGGAACAGCGGGAGGTGAAATTACATCTCGAACGGCCTGAGGTCGCAGTCTACCGGAACAGAGACTCGTCCGTAGTCGCAGTTTGTCGGCCAATGGGACCAGACAGAAACGCAATCGCAATGCAGGCCAATCCCTCTGCCCCGTTCGTCCACCCGCTCGCTCGCCCTCCCGTTCCCGGTAATGACAATCATTACGGGGAATGATTGCAGTGTCGGGTCCGCCAGCGCGCCAGCCGCTATTGGGGGATGGAAACCACCTTATAGAGTCTCTCCTCGGTCCTCGATGCGAACGGATTGTCACATGCTCCCGGCGCAGCAAAGTGTTTCCTCTTCGTCGTGACTTCCTTCGAATCGAACTACCCTGGTGAAAGAAACTTTCCTTTCTGATGGACGATCGTAATGGGATGGGAACACGTCGAGGACGTGGCGTTTTGAATTATAGCCGACGATTCGAAGGCCGCACCTTGAGATTTTGACTTTGGTTCGCGTGGATTTTCATCGCGAAGAAGGTTTATCGGGGTTGGATTGGAATTTTTTGCGGTTTCTGGAGCACCGAGTCGAAAGGTGGAACTGGGGGGACTGATTGTGATATCGATCGAAGGAAACGATGAATGAAACGTGTCGAGGAGTGTTTGTGGGGAATACGAAGCGACGGATACGCGATGCAAATGTCAGTGCAACGACGGTGCATCATGGAGTACTGTAATCGTAACAGGAATGATACGAACCCTGTGATGAGTAATGGCTTGCTTCATGGAAGATTTCTTAATCGTCTATGTACGATAAAAAGAATCTGGCTTGTGTTGGAAGTAGTAAAATTACTTTATTCGAGAACTGCTTGCGCGACGGTGATGGAGCAGGCAGAGGAATATGGCGGTCGTTCGACCACGTGACTGTTCGTGTTTATGGAAGACGAGCCGTGCATCTTCAAGGTAACTAACGATAAGAAATTTACACGCGTACCCGTTTCGCGAGGCATCTATCAAACATTTAACATCTTTATTTTAATCCGTGTACTCTTCGATTCGATCACACCTATCGTTCAATTTAATCGCGACAAATTGGTAAGACAATTATATCGTATCTCCGTTTAGCGCCATCGGTTACTGGAGACCCGCCAAGTTTGCCAAAACTTCTCTGTACAACAAGTCGTAGAGTTAGACGCTAATTGTCGTTTGAAAACCGATTGTTTTCTGGCCTCTGCGAATTCCTTCATCCGGTTAAACTGGAAAAAGTCTCTGGCAACCATAACGGTAAGTTGATAACGTTTCATTGATGGATTCGAAAGAGTTGATTCGGCGGATGCGCGTAATATTGGCGAAGATAAGAGAACGGCCAGGTATCAGTTTCAAAACAGATAAAATATCAATGCTCGTTAAGAGCGTCCAAGTCAGGAATGGAGCATAATAACTGGTGATAATCGTTCGTAATCAGAGATCGAATGGAATCCTCGTGTTTCTCGGAAATTATGGAATCGATCATTTCGCGAGTAATCCGCATTATTCTTGCGAAACACTGATTTCTGCGGGGCAAAAACTGTGGTCGCGAGACCGGTTAGGGCTTTAACTGGTATCGAAAGAACAGATTGCAGGAAATGCTTGGTAAAAACGCGACAGTGCTTCGCGAAGTGAGGGATACTTCGCGGGGGAAAAAGTTTAAATTGCCGTCTGTTTGAAAGGAGCTCCTCAATGAACGCCGGCATACATCTCTCGACTGTTTCACCCCTTTTCGACGAATCCCCGATAATTGAGCTTGGAAGTAAATAGAGATTCCCGCGAATGAATGGAGGGTTGGCTAGAAGAAGGTGTAACGAGAGTAAAACGAGCTTAATCGCAGGTGAAATTATTGTAGTGGAAACACGACAAACGTTTGACGTTAAATAGACGAGTAAAAAAGGACGAGCTTAAGCTCGCAACGTAAGCTAAGCGCCACTGGCTTGACAGAATGGTAATACTTGCTCTTAATTACAAATATACCGAGTAAGATTGCATCAACTTAAATCTCCCATACGACTAATCATCCCCCAGCAGAAAAAACTCATCCATTTTTCTCAAGTCTCTGATACACGTTTCTCCGCCCATCCAGTTTTCCTTCAACCTGCCTAATCCAGTTCCACCATCCGCCTATCGTCAAAGTATCGGTTACAAAGTATCGAATCGATGCTGGAGGTATATTTAAAGACGCAGGAAGAAATTCGACCGAACGGTGACCGGATTCACCAACACTATCTCGTGGTACTCTATCTGGAAAGCCACAATGTTCTCGGCCTCGTGTGTGCGTATTTCTGGGCGCGTTCGCTCGTGTGCGCGTCCTTTCTCGCCGCGGAAAATATAATGATGGCGAGCGAGCGGAGCTGCGAGCGTTCGTTCGTTCGAGACTCGCGTTGGAAACCGGCGATAAGGAGGGAGTGTCTACTGCCGCCATAATGATAGCCCTGAGCGGCTCTCTGACTCCGGTACACGCTGCACCGAGCCGCTCTGTGCACGTTGCATCGGCTATATGTGCGGTTGTACGCTATGTGTGCACATGTACCGAGCCGTTGCACGGCATGCAGGCACGCATGCACGCGTGCACGCACTTTACGTGTCGCCAGCCAGCGAGGAGAACTCGAGAAGGAGGGAAACAATGAGCGTGTTCCTTGCCGTGTTGCAGCTCGTTCCTCCAGGAACCTCACCCTTTTCCTCTATCTTTATGCACGCACCATAGTATGCTTGAACCTTTGTGTCTGGCTACCCACGCGGTGCATGCGCGCCTCGCATGCGTTTCAGCTTCTGGGGGTGAGGATCTGTTTATTTATGAGCGTTGTACGAATTGTTGGATTCGTGGTGTTGTGTGTTGTTCATGGTAACCCTGAAGGGGAGGGACTTATCCGTTGGTTATTAATATAATTTCACTGTTTACATTGGCCGGAATATTTTTATAAAATATAAGTTTATATAAAAGAGATATCTCGGACAGTGTATTGGCAGATTTATACAAATTACCAAACCACTATCGAGATACTTAAAACACGAGTAAACGGCCCAACCGCTCGTAGAGGTTAATCTTTCCGTGGTATCTTGTTCAGAGATTTGTTCGTGTCGATAAATTAAACTAAAGGGGGGGAAATCGGGGCGTTGCGTAATAACCATTGGAAATTTCGAAAAATCGTGGCCGCGTGGCCGGTCGTTCGCAATTCTCCGATCGCAGAAAAAGAGGAGGATTTCTGATCGAGCGGCCGTGCACACCACACCCCGGGTTTCTGGTACCGCGGCATCGCCACGAGGGTTACACCGGGTTCACCAGCGGCGTACGGGGTTCCGCCATTGGTCGGGTCGGTTCAGATTCATTAGCACGCGAACGGCGATTGGCCGGCCGCGAGGCTATCGTCTTTTTGCTTTCTGCCCGCGTAATGACGTGCTGCGCGTCTCGGCTTATATGCAACCGAGCGATCGTGCATGGCAGATAGGTTTTGCCGGTGTCTGCATGTGCATCGTTCGTACACAGGCGCAATGTCACGTTCGTGCATGCATACACACAACGGTAGGGCTTTCGTGTACGTTCACACGTACAGGAAGCGGCCAGCCGAAGCTGGAAGATACCTCGAGGGGGGTGTGGAGTTACCTGCATCGCAAATGGGTCTCCGCCACGCAGCTCAGCCCCGAGTCTCGAAAGGATATGTACGCCCTTTCTCCTCGCACCCTCGACGAATCGTCGATCGTCGGAGGGGAAGTCGAATCACCTGATCGAGATCCCCAGATTTCGCGAAAAAATAATTACCAGAGAGCCGGTGAGAGATAGGTAGACGGTGAAATTCGATTCCAGGGGATGTGCACGCGCGCGCCTGATCGCGGCTGCCTCACCTCCATTTTGAATTCTTGTTAACCGTGGCTAAAGGGTGGTGGTGGCGCGATAGGGAACCGGAGCGCGAGCACGATTACAATAATATCGAAATTAGAATGCAGATCATTCCGGGAGCGTGACTTCGACGCGGCGTGATACAGATTGGAAAGGACGTGACTTTTTCCATCGTTTTTTTTTTTCCTCTTTTCCTTACTTGTTTCGCTCGTTACCTCTCCTTCTTATTGTGGTTCAAGTCTCGCGCTAATTGATTCGCGACCCATGTAACTGCCGCCGGGAAAAACTAATGAATTTTTCGCATACAATTAGCGGAACGGGACTTGATCGGTTACACGTATGTAAATCAACCAATTACGAATACAGGACGACAAGGCGGACACGTATGCAAAGTGTTCGACGATTTCTTTTTTTTTTATGCCCGCTTCATCCACGTTCCACCGTGACGCGTAAACGGAACGTTTCTTACCCTGTTTCGCGGTGCAACCTCGAGTGTTCTGTTCTGTTCCTGCTCATTCCCTTGCTGTTTAATTACCGATCCAGACCACTGTTTCCTCTTAACGTTATAATCGACTGGAGGGCCGTGACTCTTAAATCAGTCCTCGACGACCAATGCGCAAGTGTCGTGACAGTACACCCCTATGCATCGTCGAGAGGGCGCCGGGTTACATCTGGGGTGAGTTGGAGTGCTCTACGAATGCGTTGAAAGCACTTCGCGTAACGCGAAGACCTTGCGACTAATGCCTTGGAAAGAATTGTTTTTCATTATCCAGTTTGATTCTTCGCCACTCTTTCATCAATTTAATGTTATCTACAATTTTACGTCCACTTTCCATCCAATTTTTATCGTGCACTTTTCGTCCATCTTTCGCCGAACATTTTACGATATACTTTTTTTCCCCTTTTAACGAAACGTCTGATTTTCCGGCGAGTTTTACTCGGAATATCGCTATCGTAATAAATATACGCTCGACTGACGCGCAGGTTCGCCAGGATTACGTAAACGCTTCTAATTACACGGTTGCATACAATATTATTTCTAATCATCGGCTATGCTTTCTTTGTTTCGAAAAATTCATTCCCAGACGTCCTTGCCATGCATTATCATCCGTTCTTCGACATGTTCATTATCCGAACGCGAGGCTGTACTTTTCGTGCGACGTGGCGTTTCCTCGTCGCTTCACTATTTACATTTTCAACGACGTACCTAATTCTCTCGCGAATCCACGTTCNTCATCCGTTCTTCGACATGTTCATTATCCGAACGCGAGGCTGTACTTTCCGTGCGACGTGGCGTTTCCTCGTCGCTTCACTATTTACATTTTCAACGACGTACCTAATTCTCTCGCGAATCCACGTTTNGTGTCGTGACAGTACACCCCTATGCATCGTCGAGAGGGCGCCGGGTTACATCTGGGGTGAGTTGGAGTGCTCTACGAATGCGTTGAAAGCACTTCGCGTAACGCGAAGACCTTGCGACTAATGCCTTGGAAAGAATTGTTTTTCATTATCCAGTTTGATTCTTCGCCACTCTTTCATCAATTTAATGTTATCTACAATTTTACGTCCATTTTCCATCCAATTTTTATCGTGCACTTTTCGTCCATCTTTCGCCGAACATTTTACGATATACTTTTTTTCCCCTTTTAACGAAACGTCTGATTTTCCGGCGAGTTTTACTCGGAATATCGCTATCGTAATAAATATACGCTCGACTGACGCGCAGGTTCGCCAGGATTACGTAAACGCTTCTAATTACACGGTTGCATACAATATTATTTCTAATCATCGACTATGCTTTCTTTGTTTCGAAAAATTCATTCCCAGACGTCCTTGCCACGCATTATCATCCGTTCTTCGACATGTTCATTATCCGAACGCGAGGCTGTACTTTCCGTGCGACGTGGCGTTTCCTCGTCGCTTCACTATTTACATTTTCAACGACGTACCTAATTCTCTCGCGAATCCACGTTTGACGTAATGACACCGTGACCGAAGCTAATACGTGTTACTACGGTTCAATTTTCTCGCTGTTTAATAAATACGCTGTTCGATAAATTCCACTTTGTTATTTAAGTAAAATAAGACGTCGCTTAAGGATCAGAAAGGTTTATTCTCGAAGAAAGTCGAGTCGGTTAAAGAAGCTGGAACACGAAGGATTCGCGAAGGGCTGAAGATCCGTTCTTTCTTCTCCCAACACAAAATGGCCATTGAAACGTGACTTTGCGTTAGCAGATATGGATCGCGCCTTCCCCGGAGGTCGGAGGGATCGCTGTAGCGCACGGGGAAATGGTGAACTGTCGGAGGACGGGGTTGGTGTTGCCATAGCAACAACGATCCCTCAGTAGCCGAGCCCTCCTACACCCTTCATTCAACTCTGCCACCCCTGTAATCCGCTCGAACTCGAAGACAGCCACTACGCAATTTTCGTGAGAGGATACGCGTTCTCGACGATGTCTTCTGGGTATCTGGGAGGCAAATAGTGAATCTGCCAAGAAAGCGACAACTGTTCCATCCAACATCCTTTCTTTTTAAATAATATGCACGACATTTGGGATTCGATATCAGACCGTTTAATCGTCCGCCATTGCCAATCGTTCGACGGTCTAATGTTCCCATTGAGGGAAGAAAGTCGCGAGAGAGGACAAGTAGCCAGTTCACCCTTTAACGATCTTCTAATTAGTGGAGAAGGTTAAAAAGGGTGCGGTTCACGGCGGCCACCGTTCCGATTCTTTGTCGAGAACCTAACGAAGCGACGAAACGTCGCTTTAATCGGCAATTCGGTCAAGTTTGACCCAGATAAATATTCATGAGCTTTCGCGAGCTGCGAACGGCTCCTTGGTGCTCTATCAAGAACGATGGCTCGTGCTAACTGCGTCCCATCGATATAGATCATCGTTCAACGTCGCTGGTTCATCCCCTTGTTTGCTTATTAATTATTTTTCGCCAACTTATAATGCGTCGCGACGACCAGTATACATATATGCATACGTTGCCGCGAATACGAGACGAGTAGGCGAAAAGTCTGGACGGGAACGGCCCCCGGGAACAACGTGGCGATACTATATTGTAATATGGTCGGCTCGATTAACATAATATCTTTGCTTCTTTCGTATTCAAAATGGGCCACCACCAGGGCCGTATAATGGTACTCTCGATCCGTGTTTATACTAATGCTAGGTTCCTTGGGACGAGCTCTAAGATCATAATGAGGCTTCGATCGAATTAGGAAGGCGGGTGACTCCTATGCTGGTCTCCCGTTTCTTCTCCTGGTCTCTTCTGGTCTCTCCTAGTTCTTTTTCCTGTTTTTTTCTTTAATTTAATTTTTTTCTTTTTTTTTCTCGTTTCGGGAATCTCGATACATTTTTCACGGGCCGCATGATTACGGCGGAGGACGATCTATGGCATCGCACGGTGGACAAGTCCTTTTTCTCTTCTTCTCGCCGCAGATATTAAACGGCGTTTCAGGGAAGCGTCTCGAACCCTTCGATATTAGACTAGACATCGTTACGTTCGGGCGATTTTCTAATTGGTTAAAAAAAAAAAAAAAAGAAGAAGAAGAACCGAATAGAAAGTGGATCGTTCGATGGTCTCCGGTTCTATTACGCTTTTTCAGAGCATTGATAGGCGTGACGAATGAACGTGTATCGAGGAGAATGAAAACAAGGATTCAAGTATGTGCACCACGAGTATGTGTAACACGATGTTACCGATAGTATAAATTTTTTACTTCAAGCGGATTGTAACAGAAGAAACGCTTATGCACTTCTCGATACGCTTTCCTATTTTATAATGCACCACCCCTTCTCGTTCGATATCGATTCTCAGGCGATACAGATGGAGAAAAGGTGGAAAGAGAGCTCGCGTGAGAAAGTAATTTCTCGTTCGTGGAAAATCAACAGTTTTTCCGCGAAACGAGCTTAAAATCTTCCCCTCGTCGGTCGGAGAAGTGCCATTAGCGGCGGCAGCGAGTACTTTAGAAGCTTCCAGCTTCCCCGCTTTGTTGCATCGCCGAGCTTTCGAGTACAGCAACATGATGTCGTCGTTGGCCGTTGTTCTCTTAGCGTCAACGACGTTCATAATATTGCATCCATTCGACGAGCTTCTATAAAAAAGGGTGATGCATTTGTTTCTCAATTTCCCCTATTCTCGAATCAAAATTCTTGGAAACAAATCAACCCATTTCTACCCCGAAAAATCTTCAAATTTTTATTTCATTCTTCCCACTAACGGGTCAAACAATTTCAGCTTCTTTTTTTTTTTTTTGTATCAAAACTTTCAGACTGCAAAATTCATCCGGACGTTTCCACGGGAAGATAATCCATTCCCTTGAAACGGAGGGGTGGTAAAAACCAGGAGGAGCAATAATGCGCGTGCAACGTGTGAAATCGCGCGCCGGGAAACAGAGCGTTTAAATCGCACAGGTCCGCGAGAAGCGACCGGCCCGATCCAAGGCGAATTCAGGATTAATGCGTTTTTAATAGTGACATAACTGCGCCGCTCGTTCGCCTTTTTCCCATCCTCCATCTCTACCTTTTTCCTTTCTTTTTTTCTTTCTCTTCATCGCGGTTTTTACGCGGCGAGTGTCGCTCGTGCGCGTCGCTTCTGCATCGTCGAATGCACTTCGCGGAATGCCGAAACGCGCGTTCGGGCATTTTTAACGATCCTCCTCTCGATGGAAAGAGAAAGAGAGAAAGAGAGAAGGTTGAAAGAAACGGAACGACGAGCAGAAAATCGCGTGAATACATTATACAACGAGCGCGCTCCACTTTCTTGCCGGCGGAATTGCGTTTTGCAAGAAAGTCGGCACGCCCTCCCCTCGTTTTGCCCAGAAGCGCTCGGAATCGGCGGATTGCGCGGTCAATTTCGAGCGTGTCGAGAGAAAGCTCGATCGTTCCGATCCTCTGTCGCGACAGTTTGGAAATTTTGCTGTGTATCGTAGAACATCATGTTTTTCCGTGGGAAAAAGTTTTTGAAGATGCATCAGGGGTGAGCGAAGTGAAGTTAATGGTACCAAGAAGGGATAAAGTAGCTGTTCTTCTATTTTTACCCGAATAAATTAATCGTTCAACGATTATACCAAAATTTTGTTCCAGTCCTACGGTAAATTTGTAATTAAAAAAAATTCTCTCCGTCGGCATTCGATTTTTAATATTTTACAATTAATTTATACTCGTTGGTTACCACTATTTGGAGCGTGGATTCATCTCGATCACAACCTCTCCTCGTGAATATAACCCTCCTAATATACCTCCCAA
The DNA here is from genome assembly GCA_019453375.1 of Ctenoplectra terminalis. Lineage (NCBI taxonomy): Eukaryota > Metazoa > Arthropoda > Insecta > Hymenoptera > Apidae > Ctenoplectra > Ctenoplectra terminalis. Next base: position 327,424 of record SMSQ01025832.1, on the reverse strand, counting down.
ATGATTACTGGAATCAAAATAAACGTAGCCTACTTTAAACCTACTTTATTATTTACGAATGAATCTGGAAAGACGAATATTTAAATGGTAGCAACTATAGTCTTCTTCGACTTACCAGTTTGAATAATTTTAAATCTTCTTCAAAATTGTTACACTTTCTCCACCCCTGTTCCCTCCTACGATATTAGGTTCTCCATTCAATATAAGCGTAAATTACTTGGTAGGCCATCGGTATCTTCCGCATCGATTTTACGAGCGGCCATCAAGTACAACGCGTGGAGAGATTAAAAGTTTCTATGCTGGCCCAGGTCATGAGATGATGAGCCAGCCGTATGATTATTAGAATCAAGCGTGTCTGTCGCGCCTACGAGTTGTTCATTTTTCCTTAAAAATGGGGAGGTTCTTTTGAGGTTACGCCGATACGGGGCAGGTGGGGAACGGCGCGATACCGATCCGTATCATAGTTTTATTCCTTCCACGGCCGAGGAAAAAATGTAATTGGCCCGACCGAAATCTATCGCGAGGATGGGGGGAAGAAGAAGAAGAAGAACGTCGAGGGATGCAGGGGGATGAACGAAGGAGAAAAAAGCACGTGTGCGAACGGGCGACCGGTCGTAATAACAATGATTAGGACGACGAACGGACCATGAAAAAAAGTAGAAGACAAGCGGGTCCTGCCTTGGCTCCATTTCAAAATGGCGGCTAGGGGAGCGGACCACGTGTAACCAACTTTGGTCCCATCGAACGTGTACGAATTTCTTCGAAGGAGATGAGAAAAAAATTCTATCCAACATCTTCTCGTCACGTCTACGGTTCGTAGAAAGGAAAAAAAAAAATATCTTTTCGAGACGCGTTTATTTTTAATTTTTATGCCAGGGTGGTCGAAGATACCGCCACTATTCGTGGACCAACGAACAACCCGCACTGATCCTCTCTTATCCGAGTATCTCCGCGTAGGTTAAATCGAGGGTTAACTCTTCGTTGTCGTCGTCGTCTTCCTCGTGAAGGAGGAGAAAGAGGAGGAGGCCGAGGAGGAAGAGGATTCAGCATTGTTCGCGGACATTGTAAGCATGTCCGGAACAAAGAGCGGTAATCGACCCGTGTAACATTTATAACGTAATGGGAGGGCCTCACCGGCCCATAATAATATCAATTACGGGGCAACGGGGGAAAGTGAGAGAGAGAGTCTGGGCCATGGCGAAAGAGAGACGAGAGAGAGAAGAACGAGGCAGAGGGCTTAGAACGGGGGAGCTCATTGGCGACGCGGATTCGCGAATCTGTCGGCCAGAAAATTGACCAACGAACCCTCTCCAACCAGCCAGCTGTCTTCGGGATGCGAAGAGGGCGTCGTGACGTTCTCGTTAACTCTCGTAATCGAGTCGAAAGGTAACGAGATTCATCCATCGGAGGGATATTCCTTGGACCTTTGCGAATATTAAAATATGTCTCGTTTTCCTACTTATTCGACTAAATAGAAATTTATGCACGATGCGCTATACAATTTCCAGCTTCGTCCAAATTTATTCTACGTAAATATTGAAAAATGTTTTCTAAAAATTACAAATTCCCTCGGTACCGCTTTACGCCCCATTGAGGAAACCAAAAAGAAACAAACACGAGACGAAGCGTAAAGTTCAATTGACGAGGTGCGTAAGTGAATCGACACATCGAGAAGCAATCGCAATTGGTGTACAGGTACCGAAACGGTGCAGGGCAAGGTCGAGAACGTATCGAGGAGGGCCTGGGACCCTTCGTTTTTTTAATTTCGCTCTCTTCTCGCAAGGTTTTGTTTAATGGCGAAGGCGGTAACCGCGCACAGACCAGTCGACCAATGAGAGCTCGACTGGAAATCATACGCGGGATCGCCGGCCGCACGGCGGCCTCCGAGAGTGGAGGTGAAGTTAGGTTAGGTGAGGTTATGTTCGCTCCCCGCGTCTCCTTAACATTCGACGGGCCTGTCCCGGCACGGCATCGGTCTCGCAAGAGGTGGGGCTCCGTCTCTTCGATCGGCGTTAGGCATTTCTTCTTCTTCTTCTTCTTCCACGTCTTCTTATTCGTCTTCTTCTTCTTCTTCTTACTTCATTTTTTCCTACCTACACTTTTTCTTCAACGTCCTCCTTCATCTTCTTCTTCTTCCACTTTCGTCGCTCCGTCATCGCCTGCTTCGCCCTTCCAATTCTCGTCGCTGTCGACGAAGGCCTGTTCACTATACTTAGCATTGCTTTCGTTTTAGGACCACGCGAAACGCCAAGATAAACCGTTATCGCGAATGCAAGTGGGGGTGGCGGAGCTGGTTATCGATACTCCGTATCTTAAAGAATTTGTTGCGGTGGTATGTTTGTTGGAATATTTTTAAATAAAGTGGAACCTTCGTATCTGCGGATGACGCGTTCCAAGACCTACCACGAATAGTAGCGAACTCATCGATCGAATCACACGCAACGAGACGTTACCGATATCAAATAATGCAATATATTGTACGTTATGGTGTGATGCTTCTCCTCCATTTTTCTTTCCCGCAAATAAACGGGATTTTTCATGTTTTAGCTTAGAATATATAATTATCAAGCAGAATAGACGAACCGTAGGTAACTGAAACCATAGAGGTGGCATTCGCGGAGATGTTGGTTCCACTGTATTCATCTTAATTCTTAGATTCGTGAAAGTATAAGGTATTATTTGATCGTTCCTGAAGATTGTCGAAGATTCACGTTTGCTCGTAAATAACGATGGAACGCTTCAGAGTTTATTTGAAATTGTAACTTTTCGATATGTCCGATACAAGATATGTAGTTGGGTAATTTCAAGATTCGATTGATTTACGTGCCAGTAATCGGCTAGACATGTCGGGGAAACAGTTTCGGATAGAAAATGTTTCTATCGATACCTCGTTACAAGCGGCATTATCGTTGGGTTGGGTTTTCACTTCGTAGCCTCTGCTGCTCCTGTCCTAATAATCGGGTTATCGGCCATCGATATGTCGAGAACTCTAATTACATTCTTCTGTGTTACTGCTTAACCGTGCTGCGCGCAATCCCTTCTTCTCTGTCAATACCGAACAAAGCGTTTCGCAATTCCTTTCGAGTACAAGAAATTACGGGGTACGTTCGAAGACGTGGGAAGTGGAGGAGCTCCTTGAAGACCAAGAAACTCGCGGGATTATCGATGGCACGATTCCAAATAATTATTATCAATGCTGAACGAATGATTTCTCGGAGAATTTGGCCAGAGGAAATAGAAATACCTGGATGCGTCTTGTAAAAAAAAAAAAAAATGTTTTTACGTAATTCACGTGTTCTCGTTCATAATTAAGGGATAATTATCGATATTCGTGAATCTTTGTCGAATTATAAACATATGAAAAGAAAAAAATAACCGTCTAATAAACACGAGCGATAGAATTCAACAGTGATCGCGTGATTCTATCGTTTACTCGGAATAACAATCACGTGACAATGCGTTTCTCGCGTGCCCCATCCTAAGTCTGGTTAATCCACAATCTTTACATGGACGAGCGCGTTGATACCGTTAATTATTAATTAGATACAACGGTATTAGTTCGTTAATCAATGTTTTACCAGCGTTTACGATCCATTAGAAAGATTGATTTAACGCGAAGCGGCCAACATCGAACAATATTATGATCCTTTTACTATTTTCTTCCAAGAACGAGCGTAACTGTTACAAATGCAGCTAGAGACATTCGTTGAGGACCTCATTGCACGAAATGCAGCAGAAGGGAGAAAAAGGAACGTAGCCATTGATGCAGTCCGCGCAAAAGCTTCGTTGATTCCTTTTTGCGGCTATTGATCGATGGTGACCGTAATTTTCAGATCGCGTGCCACATCAGCTGCCACCTTCCTCTCCAATACAAACCAATGTTATCGGAACGCGCGTTTTTCCTCAAACTCGTGCCTTCTTTTTCTTTTTTTCTTTTTTTTTTTATTTTTCACACGGCCGCCAAGCTGCGTGTTTTCCCGCCGCGATATAAGACAATGATTAGAGCTTGTTTGTAAGTTCACGACCAATTAATTTTATTTTTCACAGCGTATAATGAACAAACCCGGTGGAAGAAAAAAAAAAAAAAAAGGACGTACGATGCATGTACAGGGCGCCGACACAGCAATCACGTTTCCGTGTTCTTTTCTGTTGCAGGTGCAGCGCCGACACAGGGACAGGGGAAAAAAGAGAACGAGAACCTTGAACCAATCGTAAATGGCGTGGAGTGAAAGCGGTCGGTCTCCGCGGTTTTCCCAGAAGAGCGCGAGCTACGAAATTATCGACCTGTAAATCGGAACGAAGGATCTCGTTTCTTACTTGCCAAACGCGAGTACGAGTATAAGCTCGCCCTGTGTGCCAGGGGAAAAAAGAAAAATGATAAACCAGCAGAAAACCACCGGGTGAAAATAGAGCGTTCACTGGACCCGAGCAAAAATCGTGGCGAACAAGTGCTACGCGTCAATCGTTGAACGTCCAAACAGGGGCTCGATGTTTAATACGATTGAGTTTCATCGATCGCTCGATGTTTAGATGTTTCGCAAAATGGTTGCCAAGTTGGAATCCAAGTTTTCTATCGCAAATATTGTTGCGCAGCATAGCGAGTGATTTATGAGAGCTTGCACTGTTTTCCGATGTAGTTTCAATAAAAAAAAGTGTCATTTATTTTCCCACACGCCGACTCTCGATTAATGGATTACCACTGGCGTACAGATCACACATTTTTCTTCCTCTACGCTTCCATTAAAGTACAAGCAATAGGAAAATAAAACGGTAGCTGCACCCACGAGAAATTATCCGAGGATTGCACGGTAATCAGAAACGAAGACGAGTCACAATAGCTAGACGAGAAAGCGTCGTGGGGTCACACCTCGAGCGATCAGAAAGCAAGATGAGATTGAACGGTGACACTCGACGGACAATACGCCGTGACTCGATTACACACGAGTACCGTTAATCATCCTAATAGCGTGCGCATAATGCCAGATACGATCTACGTTCACTGGCCACGGTGGATTCGTGATTCCACGCTTCTACAACGATCGTTCGGCCCACGTTCGGCTCGTGTTGCACAGAATGCATCGAATATGAAATGAAATCGTGCTTCATCGCTAGTCACCGGGTTTAAGATCGTGAATGGGCGTACGGAGACAATCGAGTGTCGAGGCGCCTGAATTCCGATTGGACGTAGCCTTCTAATTGAGTCATCGCGTCATTAGCGTTGTAATAACCACGTCTTCGTAACAAAACGATCTTTCCTTGCCGGTTGTACGTTGGTTGAGATCGGTACCGCCCAGAAAAGACAGAGATTCAGCCGAAGATCGTACGTAGATCGATGTCCAATTAAGCTCAATTACCGACACGGATAATCGGCCACCGTCGATGAAAGAATGATTATTCCGCGAATGACCGGTTAGAATAACGACCTTGACTGGTTTTGCAAGATCGATTGCAACGATAAAACGGACAGAGAGTGGAATTATCTTTGAGCGGAAAGTGTGATGAAAAATGATCGAACGAAGAAAGAGGCTTGGAAAAAAGATAGGAAAGAGAGTTTCCTGGACTCGGCTTGATAAAATTGATCGAATATTAAAATAGAATCGCCAGACTTTATTATAATATTGTGCATTCGTCGGGGTCTCCCATTTCGTTGGAATCCGAACAAAGAGGGGCTCGCATTTTAGGAACGAGTTACCGGAACATCGCGTGCCGCCGAAATATTCTGGAAATATGCTAATTACCAGTTAGTCAGTTTCTTGTGGTATTGCGCCCGTTTCTGCGATCGCTATTGCCTCCTTCCCTCGTGGTTCACCTTGTTTCGTCGTTTCGTTCCTTCTTTCCTGCCTCTTTGTCCCCGTTTTCAGGGTTGTTCTTGTTCTTTGTCCGTTCCATTCGATTGTCTGTCTGTCGAATATGCAACAATTTGACGTCATTTACCTACCATCTTTTAACGTTCGACTGGAAGGTTCATTTTTTTAGCTTCTTTTGTGCTGGACGTTCTTTATGCAGCCTTCTTTATTCGTGTCAATATCATAGCGAATTAATAAAAATGGGTCGGTGAAAAATTGTAACAGTTTAAAGAGAACATGAATTAAATCGTAGAAAATGAATCTTAGTAGGCGTCTCGATAATTTCAGGGTAGCTTTTTAAACGTTTCGTAATCCCTTCTCTATTAGAAATGATAATATCGGAACGTATCAAACAATTTTCACGTACTCATTCCATGTATTATATTTCTCTTCTTACGATCAATCGTTTAACTCGTATTTCACCATAACCGATCGCCATAATTCAAAAAGTTACCCGACACCTCGCCAATTCCGTTTCTTGCTCCTTTGTTGTATGCGCACCGCGAGCGTGCATACTTTCTGTCTTGACTCCCATTAATTAACCGCATCGTGTACGCGGTTGTTCTCCTGTTTTGAGAATGAGGAGCGACCCCAACACTGTATCGTCGGCCTACAACATCCGCCCTGAATTAATTGAATATACGGCTCGCGTTTACACGCGATACGAGCCAGCCTTTGTGAGTTGTCTAATACGGACTTTCGTCACGGTGGGGAAAATTAAAAATTCATCGGAAATCGCGCGTAGGACGGCCTACCGTTCCCGCGAAACCGTATGGTTTCGTGTGATTCGAGCCGAGGCACCCACATTCAGTTCCTCCGTGAATTCATTCAAAAAAAAAAAAGGAAAAAAAACAAAAGACTTCTTGGAAACGTATCCCGCGATTATTAATAAACTTGCAGACCCACCTCTTGGGAAGTGATTCTTCGAACGAAATGGCGCTGACTTCGCGTCAGGTGAAGCCAGGAAAGTTGAAATACCACGGTTGCTCTGGTATTTTCTTCAAGCTCTTCTCGTTCGATGGCTGGTTTATTCGACACTCGTCACACCTTCGACGATTTTCTAAGCGTTGTTCTCCAGCATGTTCGAGTGGTAAAACCGTGACGTTTGCACCTTCGTGTGTACCACGAGGCGGCGTAGAGAACAACCGGAAACGAGGGCAGGTCTATTATCGCCCAGGAGGTTATACGAGCTAGCCGAAGTTTCATCGCCGCGGAGTTCCAGGTACAGCAATATGTTGTTTTATGGTGCAATCATCGGCGCGGTAATAATCATTAAATCCGTTGGCCGAAGCTGTCGGCTCTGGGGTCTCGTGGTCTCTCGGACGATCTCATCGTTAGGCTGAGATTGATTCGTTGATCTCGATGATCTGTTCTGATTGTTAAACGATAATGAGAAGCATTGATGTACGAAGAAAGTGTCGTTTAAAAAATTCCCTGTATTTAATTTCTCTGTAAAAATGTTGGTTCGTGAATCTGAAGGTGCCATCCATGACCACCCAAAAAATCTTTTTTCTCCGTCTCCGTATCAGGAAAAGAAAAGGAAAAGAAGCTGAGACCACGAGGTGGTTAGTTAGCGGTTTATATGGTGGTCATAATTGCGGTTTATTGTCTCAATAAATATATACGACACACGCTGGCTGTGCATCAAGGCAGAAGCAGCTTGATCGAGGTCCTTCCTGGGATTTGAAATCAGGCGGCATGTGTACGCGCGTTTAAGGCACAGTTTATGGGCCTGCTTAATATGGTTTATAGTGTTTTGTCTTGCTCGTGTCGGCTCCCTGCGGAACCGGAAGACGCCTAATGATCTAGTGGCCTAAAAAGATGAGAACGACGAGGATCAAGCAAGGATTAAGCGTTCGCAATAAATATTCTTTATTCGTGGAACATTATACTTTTAATTAAACTTATAATATCCTAAAAATCAAAGCGAAATAATTCGTTCCGACATCTTGTTACATTTAAATGGATTATTTCCCAATTATTTTACTCGGTGAATCGATATCAGATCAAGGTTTTTCTCTTAAAATACATTACCACGATGATGATGGCAATTTGCAAAAAGAGGTGCGAAGAAACAATTTAACGATGTTATGGTCAATTGGTAGTTGGCCAGGTTACTATTTCAAACTTATCTATACTTATATATATATATACATATATATATACATATATATATACATATATCGTTGTATAATAAACGATTAAGGAGGCAGGAAGCGTCTACAATTTGCTATACGAGCCGACTTCCGTTCTGAATTTATCGATCACCTCTCCGCCGATTGATAATATTTACCGATGAGTTTTGCACCGTACAGTATTTTACAGCGAGCATGCACCGTCACGGCAGCCCAAGAACCGCCTATTACACAACGCGGAATAATTAACTAAATAACTGGCGTAAACGTTCTACTTTTCTAATCTCTTGTATAGTCACTTTATGCCTACATTTTGTCGATGAGTGTCAATTAGAAGTTCGTTATTCTTATCTTAATTATACTTACGCGCCGATGGTTCAACATTGTTGTGCATTCACCGCGAGATATCGTGCCATTCCATTGGTATAATCTAATAATAATTCATAAAACGTAACCGGTCCCGCGAACGTGACGATCGTAAGATAACGAAAATGATGAACAACGCCTGTAATGCCAAGCGATAACGGCTAAAAGAAAAGTTAAAAACGTACCGATGGCGAACCGCAAATTTTCAGTCATTCTCATCGAAATTATATTTGTCACAGGACACTGAAAACATTGAGTTTTCGCTTCAAACCAAGGATAACGCGACACAAAAATTCGTACGCGTTGAAGAGCGATGCAAATGTAAATATCCTTGAACGTCAGAAAAGTTTCTATTTCTACTTCTCTTCCTTCATACGCAAATTAAGACATTACAAAAGCATCGAAACGACTCGTTCATTATCGTAGACGCATTCTTACGGATAGTGTAAAAGCGTTAGTCTCGCTGGCGGCTAACTCCGTTGAAACTTAACGGCAAGGACAGCCTAATTGATCTATACAATTACGTTCCGCTGGCGTAAGTGGCGTTAAGTGAATACCGTAGTAAGCCTCGGTTTCTCGTAAATTATCGGACAGCAATTTGGAGCGTGAAAAAAGCAATAAGACCCTGGTGAATCCCTTCGATCGACAGAAATACATGCTCTACGATAACCCTTCTTGTCAAGCTTTTTTCATATCGTTAACACCATCTTATTATTCCCACTTGTTATCGCGCCATTATAGTTCGTCCATTTATCGGAATCTGCAATTTTGATACGATCGATATCTTTCGTCTAATACTCGAGATTATACTTCGCGCTCCTGACGAACCTCTCCGGCGTTAATTTTTTGCCGGTGCAAGTTTTTAAGCTGTTTTCAAATTATTTGGTTGACTTTTTTTGTAGTTTATGGATACTTCGTGACAGTTCTTTGTTCCATTGGCGAGAATTTTGGAATCGAACCAGCAACAGACACCCTAACATTAAAGCCCGACTTGTTTCGCTGTAATGATAGTCCGCCGGAGACGGTTTTTGGCTCGGGGATTCCGAGGCCACGAAGATCAAAGACACCTTGGATTGTTCGATAATCATCGAGAGTCTTGCAAGCTTTACTATAATTTACCGTAGGATTTTTTTTCAATTATAATAGCAAAAAATATGAAAAATCTAGCAGAGAACACTCTGCTAAATAGTTGAGAATAATATTCATTTCTATCGCCGCGATGATTAATTTGATTTACTCGAACGCAAAGTCGAATCAAGCTCGTGTTAATCGCATTTATGGCAACTCGAGTTAAATGCAAGAATCTGACAGAAAAAGAGCGGCCTAACGCAGCGAAAAGAATAATACATTAACCATCGCCAGTCGTCTCGTCGGTTGTCTTCATTTCAGCGGGCTTTTTCCGGTAAACGGCATGATGGACGCGACGGCAAGAATGCAGTCGACGCGACAAGAAGAAGCCAAGCTGTGCATTCTTACATAACAATTGCGAATTCAGCTAATAAATTATGACACGTCCTAAGATACGATCGTCCAACGATCGTGAAACTCTTCGACGATATTCCCACCGTTTACCATCGCGCTCGTACGAGCCACAAAACTCGTGCGTCGGAAAAAGGGAAACGTTCTCCGGCACGTATAAACGAAATAGCGTCTTCTTGTCAGAAATTGAAGAAATCGAAAGTGAAAGGGAACTTTCTGAAATTCCTTAAACGTCAGTGAAATTGCGGTTTATTGACACTGATGGCCGTTCTGAAATTCGTTACAGCAGCGCGTCGCTAGTAAACTGACCGATAAACATTTTATACCTTAGCGTTTTATACTTTCTTTCAGTTTCCCCAACAAATAAATACAACTTTCCACCATGAATTAAGGAACCTTCTTCACGGAACGATTTGTTCGCAACATCTGCATAGACGTACGAAAGGTACTGTCTCACGATCACTCGGAACCACTAAAAATTCCCATCTAATCGAATCAGCCTTTGGGCGAATATAGAAGATCAAAATTAGAGGACCGATGAGTGCATCTCGAGATACCGCTACGTCGACTATACCACTATTCCGGGTGTCGCGATTACTTTCCTTTGGTTGGACGATCTTTTTCGCGAACGGTGAACGGCACGATCGATGGCAACGGAAAAAATGCGGTCGATGCGGCAGGAAGGACGCAAGGTGGACACGGTCGAGAGAGGGTGCAGCAGGGTCGATGCTTTCCGTGAATGCCGGCGGCTTCGTTTGATGGTTTTTACCGAGAGTCCTGGATACCGTGCGTTCCTATAGCACGATTGGCTCCTTCCACGGGCCCCTGTTCGGTCATTGGTCCTTTCCAACAGGATCGTAGGTGCCCGTGGGACGACTTTAAACAGACGTCGTCGCCTTCTAAGTTGCTCCGCCGCCGCCGCGATTCTTTTATACAAGCTCTCTGTCCACGCTGTCGTGTATATGTGAGAATACGCGAAGAAAACGACGGTTGACATTCTTCGGGCCACTCGACGCGGCTAACCTTTACGAGGTTCGTCTACGGCGAAAATGAAACAGTGCCCGGTCATGTAACCATGGTTTAAACTTTTATGGGAAGCGGTGTTTTCCACCGATGCTGGAAAAATTAGGTTCATCAGTTGGATTACTACATGGACCACGTCTCAAAGCGATGTTTGGGTATCGGGTGTTACTGTTCCGTGCGTAGAAACAGTTTTTTTTAAATTGCGAACTGAAATTCTTATGCGTCGAATTTATAGTTGGTCGTCTAGATTTTCGGTTAACAATTTGACAGTCAAATGGTAATTTCCCGAGACAGTATTTTCATTCGAGGAAGTTCAATATACATATTTGGAATGAATAAGCGTTTGAGCGGTTCTCATAAATTGTAAACTGCTTGATAGTATAAAAAGAAAGGATTTAATGAGGGTTATTGCCGACAATCGGCCACTCGATATTCCGCTCCGCATTAAGACACAAAATTATGCTAAAAATCGAGGGCCCAATTAGCGGAGGTGCATGTCGTTATATCAGAATGAATCGAGGGAACGTGGTTGAATGTTGTGCAGATAAATCGTAACATAAGCGATCTTTTCGCGGTGTTTAAAATGCAGTTTCGTTGATGGGAAATCGATCAATGTTTCAAAGCCTCGGTTACTCGAATGTGGACCGGTTCGTGGTGCTTAGAGGTTTTACGAGGCGCCTTATAAAGTGGAATAAAGCCGATGTTCTGCCGGCACAAACCGATTCTGGTATACGCGAGGGTTTGGTTCTCTACTTCCTGTAGAGATGGCGCCACCATAGCGATCGATACGTCTTTCATAGTTCTTCGTGCACCAAGGTTGAAGAAATGGAACTTCCTCTGAAGAGGACATCGGCGATAAGCGTTTCGACGTTAAAAAAAAATTATACGAATCGGTAATCGCGATCGGTTGTCGTGTATTCGACGATTAATCTTTAACGTTTCAATCGCGATGTAATAAAAATTACGAGCCGATTAACATACATCATACGTACAAAGGAAGCCCATGAGAACGGAACGCGTTTGATGTTCTCCATTCCGATGTTGTTCATTTGTTTTCGCGTGCGTTCAGCCAACAGCTGGATACACGCTTGATAATGTTTCTATACGGTCCGATAAAGCGCATATAACTTTCAGCAATGAAATTATAATCGAGCACGATCACCCGACACGATGTATTAACTACATGCCAGCCCTGTTTGTAGCTACACGTAAACGCATCAACGGTTCTATTAATTATGTAGATGATGCTGTTGCGTCACGGACGCTAGAAACGCTCAACTGATTCCCATATATGTGTATATACGAGTATCGAGGCGAGCGGCACTTAATATCCCTTGAAAAGAAATGGCCTGAAGAAGAGGATTACAAGGTAGTTAGTCTCTTAATGAATCGTTGTGTAACAGATCTTGAAATCAGAACTGTACATCTTAGCTGTGCGTAAAGATAGCTTTCATTTCCACGAATCCAGGATTACTTTAAATACACTAATTGGTAGCTATCGACTCGGCAAATTGCAATATAAAATCTAGAGGCTGTTTCGAGGAACTGTAAATCTCGAGGGTACGTAAAATACAGCAATACATGATTTACATTTTAATTGAAAATCCTGTCTGAGTAATCAGTACCAATGGTAAATCGGTTATCTTTTCAATTGCACGAGGAGGAATTAAGTCGTGAAACAAGTTGGAAGCTGAGAATTTCGTTGGACGTCAAGTTGTTACGCGGAAAGTACCAAACACGTTGATGAAGTGCTTACAAAACGTTGTCCAGAAGAGAGACAGAAAGGCAGAGGGGAGGAGGAGGACTCCCCTTGCTGTTCCTTCAATTCAATTGAATTCTATTCTAGCGTGCAGTTGATATCATTGAGGTCGCCACTTAAATCCTCATTGTCGTTCGTCGCTTATTGTTTCACCCTTCGTTTGGCTACCGACGAATGTACATACGCACGTTTCTCTTTCACATCCGTACCCGCACCTCTAACCGGCCTAAAGGAGAGCCAGACTCGAGGGTCCAGCCAGCTAAGAATTGAAACTGTCGTTGCGGATCCGAAAGTGTTCGGGACAAGGAGTACGGGTTAGAAACGAAAGTAACAGATTCAGCGATTTCAAAAATGTTATATTACTCTTTCGAATTCTTTTTATCGGATAATCTTTTGGAATACAGAGAAAGTTTAAAAATTATAAATATGGTTACCGAATGCTGTAACTAAATTAAAACCTAAGATACTTCTTACAGAACTTTTTCTTCTTTAATCGTCAAAACAACCGCGAGGAAAAATGAAACTACCGTATCCCTCTCAACATTTTTCCTACGTCTCCAATTTACACATCGTACGCTAAAAGCGAATACAAAAATACCGAATACCAAACCGAACAATAAAGTCATTTGCACAGGCGATCCTCCAATTACTCCGAGCACCGTAACACCGCAGACTCGTAATCTCAATCATGCAGGAAAGCAGACAGGACGTGGACGACGAAGAAGAGACGAGCCTTCGCGGTAACCAAAAATTTGGTCACCCAACCCCCTTCTCCCCTGTCTGCCTGAAGGGCTTCCCTCGACTTCATCACTGCTCGAGGACGCAGGTAGCGCCATGCGACTCGACGCTACTTGCCGCGTAGCGAATTTCGAGGAGTGCACTTCAGGGTCTTTCAACAGTGGCCGGTGCGCTGGAGAACCCTTCGTGTACCGTGGAGGCCTGGGTAGTTTCTGGCTACGATGTTGTTGGCAACGCTTGCGACGGGGAATACCCCCGGCACCCCGGCCACATGGAAACGTGGACGGAATAATGGACGAAGTGAAGTGCGTCGCGGTTGCTCCCGAAGTGGGCATTGTTGGCCCACATGCTCGCTCGAACAAACCAGGTTGATCGACTTCGTAGGAACACATGGGAACGTCGACCGCCACTCTTTCTCCGTCTCCTTCTTCCCCTTCAGTTCTATTTTTCTCACTTCTATTTCGTCTACTTTTGTTTCATCTCCTATACGTACGAACGTCTAATCTACTGGTGGCGGTATTTACGACCGGTCTGAAGAGTCTTCTATTCTCTCTTCGCTGTTGGTTGGACCCAACGAACACCTATTCCTACGCGAAAAATCTTATCCATGGGATCTGGAAGGAATAAATAGGTACACGGGGCTGATACTCGTACGAAGTTTGCTTTGGGGATCAAAGGAACGTTGGGATCGAACCGATCCTTGCCACGATAAGACTCGAGAATCTGTCGGTGGCTCGCGACGATCGTGTAAAGCGAAGTATCCCATCTGATTATATCGTCATTATCATTAGGTCTTGATCTCTATCGCCTTCTCTCTGTCCCAGCCACCTACGGTACCCCCGTTAACAATCCCACTTGATTCCGTCATTGGCGACGTTGGAGTTCCTGAATGAGTTCGTAACGAGATGCACAGCCGGAGGGCTGGCCCATGTCGGGGTTGCCAGCACGTGTCCTCAATGGACCAATCAAAGCTCACCCTCTTCGCTCGTCTAGTCTCTCTCGCCGACTCCCTGCGCGTTTCTCTCTCCCTGAGTCCAAGCTTTATGTACATTAGCCTAATACGATGTGGCCGAGGAAGATTTTATGGGTCGGCTGGGATCATCTTCCGATCAATCCTTGCTCAACTTATCCTTCCAACAATTTCTACCAAATTTCTACCTTTAGTCGTTTGTTGCGTAATCTTAAACTACCGTAATCGGTAAAATATATTTATGGTTACTAAGCAGTGGTATTTACTATGAATTGCCACAGCGATTCGCGAGGGTTAATGACTCTGGGGTCAACTTTCTCGATTAATTATCCCCATACTAATGACTATGGTAAGATACTCTATTAATCTTCTTGTAAAACATTTCGTAAAGAATACAGTAATTGAATTCGAATCGAACGGAAAAGAATGAACGAAATGACCAGCGGACAGAGGATTCGCACGCACGTGCGATTACGTGCACGCGTTCAAGCGGCAAACGCGCGTTCGCATAGTTCCGCGAGCCTGAATGCATCTCGAGAGGATCGGGTCGACTTATCGAATGGGATAGTTTAATTGCCGCAGGAGGGTTCGGGTTAGGTGACGTTGCGTATTAACGTGGTGTTCTGTGGCGACGAATTCCGTGGGGAAAGCACGCGATTCCGACCGAGTGAACGCGCACCCATTGCACCCCGCTGCGTGGACCGCCGAGTAAACGGGCTTAATTTGCAATTTGACTTCTATAGCGATGCATCTCGGGTTTGTGGCTACTTTCGTACCTCCTATCGTGACTCATTTCAATAATTTTGCTAGTAAAAATCGGTGAAACTGGAAGCTTCCTTAGAAAAGAAGCAGAGTTTCTTAAGTTCACGTAAAAAATAAAAGAAACAAAAAATACTTGAAAACGAAGTTATAGAGTTTGTGAAGAAATTTTTAGAAAATCACCTTCCATCAAGAGAGAAGCTAAGTTAAAGGAAGTAGAGAGAAAACATTTAGACTTTGGACGTTCCTCCACGATTTCAGAAATAAATAAGTGTACGTGATTCTTCCCACCCGTGGCGTTGAAAGTATAAAATCCGCCCAAGCGAATTTAACCACGCGGAATCTGCGGTGTGCTGCAGAAAGAACGAGAAAAAAAAAAAAAATTTGCTCGCCAGCCGTAAACCTCGAAAATTATAATTGCACGGAACGTAGGCAAGAAAGCAATAAGGTCGGTTCCAGTTATAAACGTGTGTGGACAGAAATGTACATCGCGTGCACACCAGGTACGCGCGCGTAATACGCGTCTGGTATATTCGTAAGATTACAGAAAGACGAGAAGTTGCGCAGTCCGGGGACCAGCAGCGCGGTGGTTCGCCAACCAAGATTGCGACACCTTCTTTTAACAACCACTCTCGACATCCGAGAGAAACTTGTGACATCAAAACTTCGACTCGAGTACAATTGCAGACTCTGCGATTCGCCGATACCGGGACGCGTTGTATGCTCCCGATCGAAGCCCTGAATTTATCTTTCTCCTTATAAATTCTTGCTCTAGTTCGCTTTCTGTGAGAACTGTTCCTTCGTTGAGTAACATTTTATTTCAATTCTTTTACGGGGGTGAGTCATTGATTTACCCCTAACATGGTGCTCCTCGTGTCCAAAAAATTAGAATTATTTTCAGGAAACCCTCAGCAGTGTTGCGAAGCAAATAGTACTTTGGAATCGTTTACGAAGCAGTCTCGTTATTTATTTTTCTATTTATTTTTAAAGCAAGTATCCACCTACCCCTAAAATCCTAAAATTTCTCGAAAACTTCTCTATGAACTGTCCCTTAAAAAATCCGGATCCAAGGATCCATCGTGTCCAACCATGGTTCCTCCAACCGTAATCTCGATCGACAGAGGAATACCATCGCGACGGGCAACGTCCGCGAAAAGAACAAAAGCACTTTCACGCGCGGGGGATAGGCGCGGCTAATTGAAAAAATCTCGACGGACGCTCCAGTAACAAAACGTGACTTTCGGCGCGCCGCAGTTCGTGGAACGAGAACGGATTGGCTCGGGTTTCCACGGCGCGAAATAAAAGCCGCGCGGAGTAGATTCAATCAGGCCACGAGGGGGTTTGATGAGGGGTCCAGGGGGTGAGGGAGCACAGCTTCGATGGGGAGAGTGCTGTGCGAGAGGCAGTCGGTTGAAGTGCAAACGCGAAGGGTTTCGTAAATGCGTGCACGTATACCATGTAATATATAGGTGGCTGTGTTCGTCGAAAAAGGACGAACGATGCACCACACGTACGTACGTTGCTCGTGTAAGCACTCCCTAATATCATGGGGTGCATTACGCGTTAAGTTAAGTTACACTTAAGGATCGTCGTTGAACAGGATTACGTACATACACGTTAATGCACGCGTACCTAGTCGAGTGCGTGTTCTCGTGCTACAATGAGAATTAAATGAGTTTTATCTCGCGAGTACTAATATCAGGGTGTCGTGTAATTTTTGGCTAATGCGTCTGGGAGAGCTGTTTTTTTTTTTTTTACGATTAAAAGTTTGGGTATTTTGATGGTGAACTTGATTTAATTTGGTTAAGGTTGCGGTGGACCACCGTTTCAGGAAACTTTAGGAAATTCGAGGGGGTAATTTTATAATAATATTATAAACAACACCCTTATAATTATCGACGAAAAAATCAAGGGACTGTGCAATGTCGTTTTTTCTCTACCTTTTTTTTAACACAAAAAAAAAAGTTTGAATTTATACGCGATCTAAATGTAGAAACCTATGTTCATACAACGTCTCTGCTCGTTTCCTGTTCTCGTCCTGCCGCTTTTTCCGCCAAACAAATCGGTGTTCAGCGAACTAGTTCGAATCAGAGGAAAATACGAAGTTGAATGCGCGTTGGTCTTCAATTTACTCACTTCGCACACTGTATTCTCGATTCGAGTGGTAGGATAGCTTTCTTGGTAACGCGAACGAACAGACTTTTTGCGGCTTGTACGCCGCCGGCTATGCTGGAATAGCATTAGACCGACCAATTGGCCGCATCTGTTGACTGGTAACCGGGTGACCTCGCCTCTTATCAAATGCGTTGACGCGATAGAAGTCGAGAGGTCCATTTGTTGGGCGTTAACGTTGCATAAAAGGGAACCAGAGCAACCGAGGGGGGAAACACGATACTGATTGCGCCGACCGATTGTCTCTTCAAGACCGACGAATTCGGTCCTTCGTAAGGGCTCCTTTTCTTTCCTCGTTCTCCAGCCTGCACGTCAATTAGACAATTACGGGCTCGAAAAGGAAAGTTCCTTTTGAACCTCTCTCGTCGTGTCTTCGTATAGGCATCAATACATGTATAAAGAAGGAATTAAAGTGAGGTCGAATAGATTAAATTTGTCTATTCGTTACGACGGTGGATCAAATCGAATGAAAGTCTTCGTAGATTTTATAGGAAGCTATTGTATTTTTTTTTTTATAATCTTCGTGTAAAAACATTACTCGGAGCAACAGTTGGTTCCAATTTTCGACAATGTTACGAGAACTCTGTGTTCGCCGGAGGAGTTAAGGATGCACGAAATTACACGTAACGCGGGGTAAGATTAATCGTGATTGCTCGAGCCCGCGAGTACTTCTTTGAACGTTCCCACTCTGCTTCGGTTAAACGCAGGTAAACGTTCGCTTATTTCGCGAAATTTAATTCTGGGTTGGCCGACAGGAAGGTACAAGCAGCGCGATTAATCAATTCCATCATCGAAGACAGTTCGTCGTTAAGGCGTCGATGTCCGGCGTTCAGAGGGGCGGCAAAAGAACTCGATCGAGGGGGTCGTTAATCGAGGAAATTCGGTGAAACCGTAATTAGCGGGACGATCGCCGTTATAGCAGGCACGAAAGTTCGCCGGACCAGCAGCCTAATGAACTCGTTACATATTTACACGTTGTTCGTGTCTGGCGGCCGACTCGGGGAGCTCAGAAAACCACATCGAATTAAGAGGTCCTTTCGCAAATTGCAGACGGAACACGAGAGAGCGATTTAAGCTTATCGATCCACGAACGACTTTCTGATCTGTTTAACACCCACGTTCTACCCGCTAACGTTCTAGTTAATGACACTGGACACGCCTGTTAACCCGCTAATTTGAAACAATTTATATATGTGTACACGTTTACATATCTATATATATTTTAATTAAACCGGCCTGTAATTTACCGCTGCGATTCGACGTTAAATGGTTCGAAGTGGCGCGGAAACAACCGCGCCTGCACACTTTTCCACGGTTTTCGAGAAACAGGCACGTGTGCTCGTTCGTTTAATGTACACACATCACTTCATTTGTTTCACCTGTGAGTTCTTTTTTTCTTTTTAAACAAGTAAAACTGATTAATTATTTTTAATCAATCATCATACATCGGACCTTAAGGAGCCAAAGGTGAAATAACTCTAGAAAATTCGAACCTAACCCGAACCCCATTGCTTCCATAACAGTGGTACAACCTATCGACAGCAGAATATTCGTCTAATTTTCTCATGACCACATTCTCTGTCCCGATTTCATCCTCAAACCCAATTCTACGATATAATTATCGTATCCGAGATTCAGCTCACCCCTTTAACTGGGTTTCTCCACGGTTCCCTCACGAAGACAACGAGGTTCGCCAATTTGTCGTAGCATCGGTCGTGCTCCTCTCTACGACCGAGTCACTTCGACTACTCGACCAACGGTCACACACGTGCAAACACGTCCGCGTATGCATAGAACACAGCACGCGTATGTGCGCGCGTGTTTGTGTGTCGTGGGGTTAATTGAATCAAGCAGCACGCAACCAGCTCTGTATACACTGCCGGGTCATCCGAGGTCAAATCGGTAATGGGCTGACCCTTAATTCGCCATGTGGCTGACCACCGAACGCCGATACATCGTCGTCGCATGGTTTCTACGACTTGCGAGCCATCCTAGATTCCCGGCCGACCTTGAACTGGAAACACCGACGACGACACGGTGGATCCACGCCAACTTGGCTGGCACGAAACTCACCCCTGTCAGATGCTATCTCGAACCCCTGTGTGTTCGATCGATTCCGATCTGCTTCCTTCGAGAAATTATTATGATGATCGAGTTGTGGGATGAACACATTGTATCGTTGTATTGAAAATGTTCGCGAGTATTCTTGGTAGTTGTGGAAGTTCTTCCCCGATAGGAGTCTTTCGTAAGGGTGAAAATAAGAGTTGCGTTCTTCTTTTTTTACGAGTACGAGATAAAATCTTTTTAATACGTTGTCAGTCACAAATATCTTACTCGTTTAGATTTCTTTAAAGAAGTAAAGACTCTTAGGTTACAAAAATAATCATCCCTCGCAACAGGATAGGGAGAACTTTGAAATTTTAATTAGATTAATTTCATACGCATCCCTCTTTACGTTACATACAAGAATCCTAAATGAGTTTGGTTACACGGATATTAATTCAGTTACATTTCCGAGAACCAAGTACAAGAATAATACAGCGAAAAAATTGGGCAATTTCAGCGAACAGTTAGCAACATGTTAGAACCTTCGATGTTTCATAATGTATTAAAACACAGTTAATTTTCTTGCACTCATGCCAGACAAAAATAAACCCGGCTGATGGAACGATTTAAAACTTACGCCAGAAATTGATCACGCCCTGAGAAGAGATCGCTTCGGCGTTGTATACGACAATGTTGATCGCGTTTCATACGGTACCTTAAACGTTTTACAAGAAAGCAAGCGATGTTTCACGAAGCAACAGCGAGTACTGTGATTTTAGGGGCGGCAATCATCCGCAAGGCGAGTCGATAAAGAGCACCGCGCTCGATTCCTGGAATTGAATTACCGAGGCGTGGCGCGTAACATGTTTAATATCTTCATGCGGCGAAATTCCGAATTAATGGAAAAATGGGATCCCGATCGCAGCCGGAATACAATGTCTCGGTCGAAATTACACGTTGCGATACATTGCATTACCGAGTATCTGAAGGTGATTCAACGAATCTGCATGCTCTTCTTCGGTCATCTTTGGACGCGTGTTCGCGTCCCATGACCGCGTTAGAAAGAGACAGCTACCGCCTTCTGGACAACGGTGAGCCGAGACTCGAGTGTGACCAATAATTCTTGATTAGAAAGCCGGTCGACTCTCATCGGATGCGAAGGCGTACATGGCGAAGAAGAAACGCGAAGCAACAGAGGAGGGCGAGCGAACGAACGTTAGGAGAAGAGAGAGTGTAGCCGTCTGATTCGCCGGAGAGACCACTCGGAGAGAGGATCCATCAATCACGAATGTCCCGCACCTCGAGAGTGCTGCTTCTCGCCGGTAGCAAGAAGCTGCAGAACCTCGTAGCTTTTACAACGACGTCGCGGAGGAAGTCAGAATCCATCCTCGAGAGCCCGGTCGTTCCAGGGTCGCGGTGCAAAAACCGCGTAATAATCCTCCAGGCCGATGTGCCTCGAACGAGTTGGAGATAATATTGTTCCGTTTACGAGATTTATAACATAAATTTGTTGAAATATACGAAAATTTAAGAACAAAATTTGTTCACAAATATTGCCCTGTAATCTAGTTCCTTGTAAAATTTCTCACAGATCGTTGCAACGTTAAATGATGAAAACGGACCAAAATGGTTTCCTAGGCTACATCCAATTAAAGAAAGAATAATCGTATTTCATAATAGATCAAAGGATTTTTAACAGCGTAATCCATTCCGATTGATAAATGAGGGTTGAAACTACAGATGACTAAGCTTTATTGCCAGAAGAATTAACTTGGTCTCCAAAATCTGGAGGATTCCCGAACCGTGACGAAAGGATCGAAATCGTGGAAAGAGAAAGCCACAATGGAACGATGAAAAAGGGGAAAACAGGAAAGGTGAGGATGGTCCATGGAAGAGAGAAGGAAGACGAAGAGGATGGTGGCCGACTATCTCGAAGGCGAGATTGTGTGTTAATGTATGGCTGGCATTCGGACGACAACCGTGACAAATTGCTTTATTAGGTTGGCAGCCCGGGAGCCTTTCCACTCGCGGCTCGCACCTCAGGGCCGCTACTCATCGTGATTGTACGCTCTATTCTCCTCCACCTCTGTTTCTTCTTCTTCTGCGTCGTCCTCCTCTTTCAACACGCGGCGGAAGACAACGTAACTCGCGGCTGGATGAATGGATGAACGAGAATGCTCGCCGCGGGAGGCCGATGCTTTTTTGAAATCGAACCGAATCGCCTTACCAGTCCACGCTATGCGACTCTATCTCGTCGATTTTGCTGTTCCTCGGAGAACGCTTCGATCGAATCGTTCCTCTGTACGTGAAACTCATTTGTTTCATATTTATCATTCGCTTTTCGCTTAATCTTTTATTCAATTTAGTATACACGTTGAAAGATGTAGATTCTACGCAATAGATTTTGAGTTACAAAGAATCGACTAACAATGAAAACAGTCGATTTCTTACGGACGAATTATATCGGAAGAATCGAAGACCTTTGTGTAAAAACCGGGCAAGTCCACGTTTCGGCAAAATTGTACTTTCTAAAGTTCGGGTATCTGTGATTCAATTACCTACAAACTTTTTAATCTCCTGTCGCCCAGTTGCCCCAAAATCTTCGATTGTTTCGTATACGTACTCGAAAATTCAGTAGCACCGGGGTGATCATTCAACAACAGACGGTTTCTATCGAAGGTCCAGCAAGTCCAGGAAGCTGAGACGAAAAGATCGGGCCACTATTACGTCACCTGGCCAAGGCTGCCACCTTGCAGCTTGCGTCCGCACGGCAATCGAGGCGAAGCTGCGGATTATTAATGTTTGCGTCGGGTCGTTAATGGATCGGGGTCTCCCATTCGAACGCGGGGAACGTAGAATGCGGGTCCAGCTGTGAACGCGTTATAAGATCCTTTTTTGCGCGGTACAATGTCCTGGCGACTCCCGGATGCGGCATCATTAAGTCAGCTCCCTCCTCACCTTTCCCACTCGTCCCCTTTCCTTCTTCTTCGTCTGTTCCGCCACGGACTTTTGTAACGTGCTCGAGAACTGGCCCGAGTCCTGGCCAAGTAGAATCGAATATCGACGTGCCAGCCTCGTGACCTCCCTTGGGCTTCTTCCTTTCGCTAGGTTATTAACTCTCGCCGGGGTAATTAGCCACCGTTACTTAAACCGAGTCAACTGCCTAATGATCTATCGTCACCTTCGCCTGCCGGCACTTTCCTCCTGTCTTTTTACCTTTTTCACTCAGGTCCGTGCTTCTAGAAGTTGAACAACGCGAGGCTATACCTCAGGCTCGTTACGTTACTTTTATTCCACCTGTTAGTCCAGTCGAGCTCGAATTGCCTGCTGGAAATTGGCGCAAGACTTGTTTGAAGATCATTAACGGTTACCTTGCCTGACTCGAATCGACCGCCTTTTCGGACACGATGGAGCGTCCAGTATTTTGGGTATGTTTGACACACGTAACTGTCACGAGAGTGTCTCGATGGTGGCGAACAATTGCTCGTGTACGTTAAATACCTTGCTTCAATCGTGAATAAATGTCTTCGAAAGGATGGAAGACATTTAGGGTGTTTGCTAAGCAATTCACGGTGTCCTTAGCAGCTTTTTTTATTCGTGCGTTAGCTTTTGATACGTTTGAATCGTATGGATGAGTTGTAATTTAAATTTGAAACATAAACTCGTAACATCATGTTTCATTTAGAAATGGAGCCTCGTGATTCCTATTCGTAGCGATTGGAGGGCTGACAGGGATGTTTGCGTCAGCAGGATCGAGATCGGTGTTGATTCCAGGGCTATCAGACATCGTCTAAAGTCAGACGCGTGCGATTGGACCAAATGCTATAAGTGGAACATGGGAACAGTCCGGATTTCTGGTCCACGATCACGTCGCGCACGTCGGGCTCGTCAACGAATAGATAACGAAGGAGAATGAGCTAGTTGAGGCGGTTTGATACATCGGCGACATCGCCGCAACATTCATCTGCATAATTCATTCTTATCAGTACGATTCCCTCAAGCAGGGATTCTCAACCATCGACCAGCAATTTTCTTTCCAAAAAATTAATCCAACGATCGCGTTTATTCGTAATAGCCGAGAACCTATTGTTCGATCGAGTTAGACACGAAATTTCTTTCGACATTGGTAGAATTAAGGATTCCAGAATCAATATTTGTAAGTCATAAGGAACGTCGCGCCGATTATCATTTTCGATTCGAGGCATAATTTGTGGAGACCGGAATAAGAAGCGAACGTTCCAGTTTGGCGAGCCTCTTTCGGTAAAGTGCCAACATAGTTAACGTCGTTAAACTCGCCTGAGTCTCGGTGGATAGACAAGCTGAGCAAAGCGACGCCTTTGACGCGATAGCACGATATATTAAGCGTGGTTCACAGGTCGCGAGATTCGCGTTCTCCGCACGTAAGAATAAGACGCCTACCGTATTTACCCGCTCTGAATTCCTGAGTCGCGGTTCGCCCCCTCGCGAATTGTTGCGCAGCGCAAACCCAAACTCTTAACTCTTAAGCTCGCATGACTCGGCCGCCCGCCGATCTACAGGGTGTTCTTTAATATCTATCTTGCCGAAATTTAACGATAGCTAACTCTTTACTTTCTGCTAAAAAAAGAGAAGAAAACAGAAACACTCAACCGTTCTAAAAAAAATATACGTAAGTTTCTAAACAAAAAACGAAAGAACGGATATTAAAGAAATTCTCAATTTTTTGTAGCTAGTCTGAGTAATTAAGAAAGTTAATGGAATCGTGTTTTTATCGTTATAAAATTTATTGGATTTTTTTTTTTACATCGCAGGATGTAATTGCGATAGGTGAAAATTGATGTCTGGTTGTGACAAGATTTTTTATTTCCACTTCAGAATGGATGGCGTCGTTCCGGCAGGCCGAAGATAAATCGAGATACTTCAAGAACACCCCGTACCTACACAGATGTTTAAGAGCTAAGCAACTACTCAGAGCGAGTGAGTTGATGCGAGCCGCGTATCACGAGAAGGAAGTTCAATTTAACCCAATAAAGGACAATCAGAGGCCGACGGCGACCAGAGACGAGTACCTACTACTCCTCTGATGGCTAAACGGATCGACCGAGGGACTTCGCCTTCAGGTCTTTTCGGCTCAGAAGATGGAAAACTCGTCGACACGTTCACCTATTGAACAAACATCCAATCGTTCTCTGCATAATTTCAAAGATATTTTTCCTATCAACTTATCGATCGGCTTGAAAAATAACTTCCGCATACTTTTAATCGTGTACACGATCTTAAACAGAAATATCAAGCTGGAAATGACGGTACACGCTTGATCGACACAGTTTGCGTACCATCTGTTCTCGGTGTCCACGCTGTTTCCTTTCTGTACAGCTTGAATTGTTCGTCACGAGGAGTTTTCGATTGGCAAAATACGTATTACAGGTCGACGGAGCACGTGAAAATGGAAAAGGCCAATTCGACCCATTCTTCGGGCTCGCCGCTCTACGAACGACAAGAAGCATCTAACTCAAGAGCCAACGGACCGTGAAGCCTGTGACATGGACCAAGTGGAATTTTCGGCCAGCGTGTTTCTTACAAAAGACTGCAAAAAGCCCGCAAAAAGGCTGCAGCGATCCTCTGTGTAGAAGGGAAAGGGGATGGAGAATAAAATCGCCCTAACGGTGGGACAGGAGCATCTGGTAATGTTCGTAATGTTAATTCGAAATCGTCGATCAAGAATATCGCTTTTGACGGGTTAGAAAAGAGATGAATTGAGTGACAGGAGATTCGTTGATGGAGCTTCACAGTTTTGGCAGTTTTATTAATAAATTGTTTACGGTAAGTAGTTATAAATTACCAGTTCAACTAACAATAATGTCTTTTATTTTTTGTATTAAAAAAAAGTGAACAAACTGTTAAAAATATCCTATTGAACAAATTCTTTGTACTCCTAAAAGTAGAACGAGCTTCCACGTGGAGCCCTGTTTATTTTATCTTCCACAGGAACTTAATTCTTTTAATTCTTCTTTGCGCTAATTTCATATTTAACAATTTTACATTAAGTCGTTCTATTATTACTACATCTTATTCGACCATAAAATCTATGACACCGTTTAAATTAACTTCAGCCTCGAAATTAAGTGACAACGTTATCCAACCCCATCGAGATGTGGGTTGACACCCGCAGCATGACGCAAATTAATTACAATACATTCATAACAGTGTACAAGGGCACGACAGACAAATGGGGGCCAATGATGTCTCCAAAATCTCACGGGGTTCGTTCACGGTGCCGTGGAAAGAGCGAGAGATACCTACGAGATTAGCGGGGGTTCGGCCTTAACCCTCCCCATCGATGGATAAGGGGGTTTGAGCATTAGCGATTATACGCACCGCGGAGCCCATACATCGGGTGTCTCCGTGTGGAACTAAACAGACAAAATGGCCACGCTCCGGCTCACCCTCGATTCCGTTTTCCTTTTACGAGCGACAGTGGCTCTCTCTCTTCATTCTTCCTCTCTTCCTGCAGCTTCTCTTTTTTATCTAGAAGGTATTACCGTGACAGGGAAGAGGCGAGTCACGAGATTTTCGAAAGTGCTCTCGCCTCTTTTCCTATCCCTGTATGTATGAGTACCTCTTTGGAAAGCGTGCTGTGCACTCCATCATCGTGCGGCATTTCTCTCGAGCGTTCTACGTGTCGATATCGTTGAAACATCTATCGAAAGGTACCTTTTACATTTTATTAATGCGAACGGAATATTAGATAAAAGTGGATGATATTAAATCATGGGACGTGGAATGCTCTTTTCATCGGGTTATCTTGGTTCATTATCTCGATAGATGCTTAATGTAACAAGTATGTTGATTAACTGGAAAAGTGGTGAATAGCGTGCAACATTTTCATCAATTATTCAAATAATTAGATAAAATTGAATTGAGAAACGAAACCCTGTCACGCTTAAAAAAAATAAAATAAAATAAAAATACAATAAAATTTTATCGTGCATCTTTGGTTCGAGGATCATGAACTATCGAAGATAATCGGATGAAAAGAAAGAAAATAAAAACAAAGTTTTATCTTAATGTTAATTCATTTGATCTACCCACGAAGGCAAGCTACAAAATTCACGCGGTATAAAATGTTATACAAAGTAGTAATTGCTATTCGTGTTTGTTTCTTTGTTCTCATGAAACCGTGGTGCGGAAAACGTTGAGTCCATCAAAATGGAAGCATATGCTCCACGACCGGTCCACCGGAATGTCCCAAACGTTTCACTGTCGCGACGTGTTGCGGTATGCATCGGCAAACTAAAGTAGCTTAACCATGGAGGGTAAGATCGGTGTCATCCCCTTAAGTGGGGACAATGGGGCTAAATCCGATTTTTGAAATGATCGCGTTAAACGTGCCCTGGGATTTACGGAGGGCGGATGCCCTTCTCAATAGCCGATGTTTACCGGTCCCAATGGAAAGGGATTACTCCGTGCATATCCATTGCACGGGAAAGAGTGTGCTCCAAAGAACTCCCGCGGCGACAGAGAGGGGATGCTCGAAAGTTTGCGCTGCAGGGTGCACGGGGCGTGATCTCGTGCAGTTCTTGCGATATCTTGTCGATCTGGCTGAAATTTTAAGACGTATGGTAAAATTAGAGCGATCTATAGACGTCTTGCATGAATCTTATTGTAAACGATGTGAAAAAATGGCTTAACTTATATTTTAATATGGGAGAACTTGAAACTTATTTATATTACTTTTTAGTACCAGTTATAAAAATATCCACTGCAGTTTGTTGCTTTCGAATATCATAAAAATTGAATCTTTCAGTGGTGAAATTTATAGAAAATGCGAAGTCGTAATCGTAGCATGTTTTACCAGCCTTCTTTTTTATGAAATTTCTAAATGAACACTGCAGTAACTGTGCTACGGTTAACAAACGTAAAAATTCTGTGCCCCTCATATCATGGATCGAGGAAAGGGAAACTCGATTAGCCGGTTGTCGATAAAGTTCCTGAATACTTCCAAACAACAAGAAATTGTAGTTAGACAAAACCGATAGAAGTTTTCTGTGGGTGTATAGAATCTTTGGACACTTTTGTGCTTCATCAAACGATAATGATACACGATTAACCCATTCCCTAGTCACCCTTCCGTGGTTCGAGTTCGAGTGTATCGATCCAGGCTGAACTGGATGTTAGGAAGTTCATTCAGAAATTAAGACAACCAGCGTACGGCCTTTGCCGCGGCGACTTTAATTGCGGCTAATTGTTACGAAGGTCGGAAGCGGTCTGTAAAGACGCAAACCCACGCAATTGATGGTCACACCACGCGATAATACTGGGTGATCGAATAGTAACGAGCTCGGTGAGTCGCGTCTCGATTACAAAGTTAAAACGCGACGTATATTTAAAACGATCCTGTCGATAATACGTAACACTCATTTTCGTCCTTGGAAGCGGCCATAATTCTTTATCAAACGTCGAAACACGTACCACGTATGGAATATCGTTCGTAAATACGTCGAAGGTATCAATCACCGATAATTTATGTCTCCGGAAAGCTCATGGAATCGTTGTAATTACTTCATTAGGTCCTGGAATTTCAATCCATCATTGTCAGTTGGTTTGTCTTTTTAGTCCCTGTTCGATACACTAAGGAGCCGATTATAATAAAAGCCCACGGGTAAAGGCATTAGCACACAAACGTACGCCACGCGTAGTCTTGTGGAATGGAAAAAAATAATAGTTGCGTAAGAGATGAAATCACGGGAGACGGTTTTCCCGAGAACGAACGGATTTTTCCCGTGAAACCAGCAAGGACACGAGCACTCCGTTACTTAACGCTCATCGATCGACTTTTCCGTGCACGTTGCACGGTTAGGCGAGTAATATATAAAGGAGCGGAAATTTCGTGACTATTTTTCATTCGGTCCGACATAAGGGATCAAGCGGAGTAACGAAAGCCGCCATGAGTATGAGGAGGAATGCAGGGGAAAAATTCTAGCGTGCATTCTGCCATACACGTCGTACGTATTCCTTCGTCTTCTTTTACTCTCACCTCTATCCCACGTTACCGAAGGAACTCACGAGGTCTTTCAAGGTTGCTGCTTGGCTTTTCGTGCCAGCCACGCAGACGCAATTTGCCTTTCGGCCATTGTCATTTCTGCACGATACGCTCGTACGTGGCGTCTCGAGCGTTTGTATCACCATGTTCCCTTCTTTTCTTCTATTCAAGAAGTGGATTCTGATTTTTAGAATTGTTAGCGAACTGTGTTATTCTCGAAGAATGTAACTATTCATCGTTTACTTCGATACAAGCAGAGATTAGAAGGTTAAAAAGATAGAAATCTCTTTTTTAATCAAATTTCCATTACTTTTCTCGTTTTCTACTTGTTTCCAAGTTTAATTCCAGTGACACAATTTTAACCAGTCCTATACTTTATGTCGGCTTTTTCTCTCCTCCTTAATACTTAATTTCACCTTGCAACCGCCTATATAATAAAGCAATAAACTCCCAAACGATATAATTCGACATAAGGTTCTTGGAAACAGGAAATCGAGCGATTCAAAAAGTGTTGCAGCCAACGGGTGGTATACTCGAATACTCTGCATTCCAAGCTCGGCAGAAAACCGTTCCGGCGTCGTGAAAATGCCTTTCAATAACGCCAATCAACGACTACCTTAACGACGAGCATTTAGCTGCACGGTCACGAAGGTGATTCCCTGGAATCTCGGCTAACTGATAACCAGCTCGACAGGAGCAAAACGCGTGGCGCGATGTCAAGTAACGAAGAGGGAAGCGGAGAAGAAAATTCGCCGTGTTATTAAACTGGTCGATCATCTAATTACGCTCGACGCGGTTATCCTCGTTAGGCAGCGAATAAAATGACAGAAATCGAGCTGACGATACAATCACCCTCTTGAACTTGGTACGTCTGGTACGTCCAATAAGAAAATTGAAAAAACGAAAGACACGGACGAGGAAAATAAAGAGTGGGATATAAAATGATCGAAGAAAGAGTTGGAAAGGAGTTGAGACCAGACAAGTTTCGCGACTCGTTCGTGTTTAGAGCGAGCGAGAGAAGACGAGGAACAATAATGGCGGTCGTCGAAGGAGAACGAGAGAGGAGAGTAGATCAGCTCGACCGTTGGGTGCAGCAGGCGCGACTCCAGCTTGACGAGGTATTAGCCGATGGGATTCTGGGATTCATTAGCGTAATTAACGGGCCCTCATTAAGCGTATTATGGAATGAACAGGCCGTCCTTACTAGTGAAGCCATCGAGTTTGCTTTCTGCAAACGGAACCACGCGTGAATTATATTCGAGTCGCGTGCGCTACTATCCTTTTCGTTGTGTGCAAGCTCGTTCGTCCTCCGTTATTGGCTAAGGACCAGGGGAAAGAAATTCACGCACTGTTTTGTGGCAATTAATCCTTTCGCGATACCCTGTATGCCGAATTAAATTCGACCGTACGTTCGGCTCTAATGAATTTCTGTCTCGAGCCGAATTTTAAGTAGCCTCGTGTTTCGAGACTGTTCCACGTATTTCGAGAAACACGCCGCCGTGTGCTGGGTATTTATCAGGTTAATAAAATACAAGGAATCATTGGTGGGATCATTTTTTTCATAAGGCAATAACAGGAGCTTCGTGGCCTTGTTTGGTAGACCATGTCGAAATGTGCTTGACAAAACATATAATGGGGCTCGAGTGTGAGGGGAATTTCAATCGGTAGTTTGACCAGTGTTCCATATACTGTGGGTATTACGAAGGATATCTGTGCACAGGTGAATTCAAAATAATTTTTTTTTCTTTTTCGGACGTCTATCGAAGATATTGGGATAAAACTTTAATCCGACGAGAAACATCCTCTGAGTAATCCCAGGAATGAAAGTGGGACTCAACAAATTCCTTTGTTACCGTTCATTAACGAGCTCCAAGCCTCGCGCCTCGCTAATCCCGTTGTCCGACAAATTCGAAAATAACAGCTCGTGAAATGAAACGCTGGATACGTGTGCCTGAACAAAGGTCGAAGGGCGCCGCGCAAAGGAGGGGTTGACGCGTGCCACCCGAACCCTGAAATCGGAGGCGATGATAGGTTGAAACGGTGATCCGTCGCCTATACCTCCGACTGTTTCGTTATCGAGGCGGCACAAGGGATCCCCGTACGACGCCCCATCATTTTTCATCTCGATGCTGGACGTTTGAACGTTAAACATCGATTGCCCGATACCATCGGTGTTTATGCAATACGTTTTACGATCGGGCAACCTGACAATGCTTATCTCAGAATTTATAGGCTTGAACGAGTGTCCCGAGTGTATACCATTTCTTCGTGCAAGAAGTGTCGAAGCTGGACAAGAGTAACGCGAGATAGGGATACGGGTACCTGGAGCAGGAGTTTACACGTGTAACGTACATGCGGATCCTTATAAAAATCTAAGAACACCATATGTTGGTGGAACATTGGTATAGGTTTCAAACAAGGAACACGCTGCATTCGAAGCGTCTTATATTGATTCTGCTAATGAACTTTATTTGTAAGAACATCTGACACCTTCTGAAAGGAAACGCGGCAACATTCGATTCCGCCAACAGAATTCTTGATTTTTTAAATATAAAAAAGGAACTTACGGAACGAAAGGAAAATAAAAATTCCTGTTGAAAAAGTAGAGCTATTGTGTTAAAAAAATCGTTCGAGATCCAGCAGAAAAGAAGTTCGAAACGTTTCTGGCTGATAGGCGTGGCTCGAGAGGGGGTGTTACCAGGAATATTTTATAAATTAATGTCAATGCGAACGACGATATCCGGTTACACCGGAAGCACCCGGTACACGCGGCCAACTTACTGTCGGGGGTTGCCACCGAAACTGAAGGAGAGAAAGAGCAGAGAGAGAAAGAGGGAGGACTGTAGGGGTGAAAAAACTTACGGGGGGCGCGCACCAAGTCCTCCCACATTGTAAAGTACCCCTGTACTCTAACACCGGTCGGCTTTTTCATCGCGCGCGTTTTTTTTCTCTTTCTTTTTTTTTTTTTTTATTTTTTAACCCTCCTGATCGCGATTGTGTCCGAGACACCGGGGGCGTGAACTCGCCGATGCCGGCACTGGCCTCGAGGCGTTTTTCGCATTTACAAGCGCCCCGAAGAACCGTTGGTGCTCGCGAATAGTCCAGCTGGCGACCCGCTCAAGGAGATTTGCGAGTTTGCGTTTCAACGGACTGTTTGCATGCATATTGGACACGGATATTGTGAAATGTTTAGTATTTTATGACGGAAAAGAATAAGTAGATTTTTTTATTAAAAAAAAATTTCCACCATTTGTCGAAGGTGAGAGAACAGCAGTTGTGTCAGGGATTGGGAGTTTTTGGGATGTGAATTGTTATTACTGATTAGGGAATCAGTGGTACTTTTATTGTAAAATGTCAATGTAGCCACGTATAGTATTGTAATAATTTTTAAATTATTTTTTAAATCTTGTTTTACTGATTCTAACACTTT
The DNA here is from genome assembly GCA_019453375.1 of Ctenoplectra terminalis. Classification (NCBI taxonomy): domain Eukaryota; kingdom Metazoa; phylum Arthropoda; class Insecta; order Hymenoptera; family Apidae; genus Ctenoplectra; species Ctenoplectra terminalis. The sequence continues at coordinate 295,679 of SMSQ01025832.1, read as the reverse complement.
GCAAGAAGTTAGAAAGCATCGCTGTTAAGGGATGATGTATATTTTATTACAATATGACGTTAAACGCGTAATAACTTTATTTATTAGAGGTGCTCCCGTTTATTTTACTTCTTCTGTCTGGTATGATGTATTGATTCAGATACCAGTTTCAATGACATATTATTTTAGTGTCCCCGATCATTTTCCTCGCATAAAATAATAGTCTTCGTCGATGATGTCTGCGGTCGTGCGACAGCGTTTGCTCTTTAAAAAGAAAAGGGAGAAAAAAAATTAAGAGGACAGAATTGCACGTAATTACATTCTTTGATTTTTCTTTCCTTTGACCTGATACACAAAAAAGAAAAAAGAACGCCGACTTCCCTAACTTTTTCGATCATTTATTCAACGAATAATCGTGCGTTTGCTTTCCCTTCGTTTTTCCTTTGATTCTACGTACATTTTACAGTCCTTTAACCTTCGACTATTCTAGCTGGAACCATGAAGATGTTAGGGTGCTTCGACAGGGTCTATAGAATACATTGGACTGGGTGGTGTGCGCCACAACTTCAACCCTTCGGATTCATGCGATGATTTCAACGGTTTGCGACATCTTCGCGTATCTCATCTTTTCGACAATGCGCAAAGATTATTTTATTCGGACAATTATATGAGAACAGAACCAGTCTATAAATTGTACATAAACGATATCGAAGTTTACATCCCATTAATTTTTCCATATCATTATTGAAGAAAGGAGAAAAAAAACTTGGAAAATTACGAGTAAAAAAATTAAACGAACAACTCGAACAACCCGAGAATAAGAATACTTCAAGACCTCCTCACGAGTGAATGATACATTCCTTTCGTAGCTGAATAATACATGGAATGTTGCCTTTCTTAACGTCGTTCGCGGTCGTGCGACAAAAGAAGTATCGACAAAAGAGTGGCGCTCTGTATATAGAGCCAAACGTTCAAGATTCTTGAAACATGCATGAAAAACAAACAGATGCATCCGTCAATCTGACACTGCTGATACATATAGATCAATTTCCTTTCGATCTTTGAAGAGGTAAATTGGCCAAAGGGTGACCGAGAAATTTCGTCTTCTAGCTTATCGGGGCACCGATAATTTTGTTGCCGTTCGTCGACAGATAAGATCTAAGATTACCGCGGGCCCGTTAACGTCAGATTAGTGTCACCAGCCCTTTTCTGAAGTGACCCCACTCGACGAGAGTGGGTCAGAGGGTCGGACGCGCGCCTGCTGTCCAATAGCCTTTAAATTCTGCCGGCTTTACGACTACCGTACCGCCGGATAAACGTTCCTCTAAATCTGTTTATTTTTGCGCGGCTTTGCCCAACAGGTAGACCCTCCAGGACCATCTTTTCACGGGCCACCGTGCTCCCAAAGATGTCTCGTGTCCTCCGGAAAGCCGTTTTCTAAGTCCCTTCATCCTAATCCCCTTAACCCTTCTTAGAGTCCGGGAATAAAGGAGGATGTGGACAGATCGGTTCGACGCACTTGACTTTTTTCGAAAGAAATCGGTGGAAATGTTTCTGGGCTTCCGATCGGTTCGGGTGGGTATTTTCAAGGGTGAAAATTTAAGGTTACAGATTTTTAAGGAAGTCTGATTTTTTTTTCTTTTTTCAGTCATCATGGTGCATGGAAAAGCAAACGTAAACGAAGGAACTTCGATCAATTAATTTTTTGTCGATCCTTTTGTTATATAGACACTTAAAATAATTTTAATCGCGAACAACATTAGTAGTCAGAGAAAAGAACGAAATAAATTGACACAAAAATAGGCAATTGCAATCAACGCTTGATTCGAAGATGAAAAAAAGGGATTACAATTCGTTGGCGCCGTCGTGTTATTTTATAATGGTGCAAGGATGGTATTTACGAGGATGGAAAAGCGAAAATGCGCGCGATAAAGGAGTGCAGGAAATAAGGAGGAGACTGAGACTTGTTATGACGGGATTAGCCCTGGCTCCTTAATGAGCGTTAATGGCACGTGATTTCTTAATCACCTTAACGATCACCATGCGCATAACTCGTCGCCGTGGACAGTGGGGACCAATAAAAACCAATTTATCCGATATACTCTCCGCGTTATGCCGATTCATCTGACATTCTTTTTTTTCTCTTTCTTTTGTGACGCTGCGACGATTTTTTTTTTTTTTTTTTTTTCCATGGATGATCATGGAGTATTTTTTCCCTTTTTTTCCTTTAATTAGAATAGTTTTTCTCGAATGTGTAATATTGCGGTCAACGAACGAATTCATGTATACAAACGTTCGTGTAACATATGATATTTACAAATTGTACAAAAATGTGATCCTCTGACGTCTTTTGTATCCTCATAATGTTTCGTCGACGAACGAGCGAAAGCGTAAACTCACGCGGCGATACCGAAGGAAATTAACATCGAGCCCAGCGATACGTATTTCGGGGAATCGAGCAACCACGAGAAATCAAAATTCGCGGGCGCCATTTCGTGGCGGGCTCCGAATGTGACAACAGCGCGTTCCTCGGTGTGGAAATATTCCGAAGCTTTAAACTGCGCAATGGCTCAAACTCATTTAGTTATAGCGTTATTTATTATATTCTCCTCTAATTACAGTGCTATTATTAATTGTGCGTATGTGTGTGTGTGTGTGTGAATGTGGAACGATCGAGCAGAAATCAAGCACGATGCACCAGATTACCTTGATCCTTCCATATCAAATTCGAGTCAAATGCTACGACACCGATGATCTTTCACGTTTTTCATAAAACCGGTAAGTAATAATTAATGTGGTAAAACATGAATGACGCAATATATCTCGGGCAAATAGAATTATTTGTATGTTAAATCCTCTCAGCTTCTCTTTTCTACAATTTACAAAAAATCAGACATCCCGCGTCGAAGTGTTTAATTGCTTCATTCATTGGCTATTCTTTTTCCATGTTACCTAGTCTTGTTTAATATGTGTGAAACGTCGTTCACCCGTTTAATTTACTTATTGAATATTCATACGAGTGCGGTCGCACCGTTTATCGTTAATAAGTACGACCAAGTATTATCTCGAAAGCAAAAACATAATGTAGGAAGCGTCTCGGTCGATAGTTAGGTTATGCCAAGTCGCCCGTTCTGTCTCTCTCGTTTAATTCACCGTCAATGTGTGCGTCTTCCGCCACGTGGCTTCAACCCCTTGTGAGACAAACGATACGCTGGGCGGAGTTCTGCGTTCGTTTCCTTTCGAGCTTTGTGCTCCTGTGCCGTGAAACTTCGCCAGCTGGATGTCCAGAAGGCGTCGCGACAATTCGACATTTAATGCCATTATAGCGTACCAACGGCAAAGCGCGTGCTTTGTAAACGATTCGAGCTCGATGCTCGATAATAGACATTGATTTACGATCGGTTTAGATGCTTAACAATTATCTAGATCGAATTGGATTAAAATAAATGCGAGCCAACAAGTTATATTTTAATTAATATTAATTAGATTCGAGAATGGTATTCGTGAGATGGTAGGAGAGATATTTATAGAGGAACAAAGCGTTTCGCAGTATGTAGTAGCTAATCGTTTAAGATATATTCAGCATCGTCGTTTGTAAATTAATATGAGAATACAGAGCGTTTAACGCGTCAGGAATTAATCCATGAGAACTTTCAAACGAATATCTCGTTAGAAATGAATATTCTACGTTGATGAAGAAAGAGAAACAGTTGATTATGAATTCCTTTTTCTATACTTGGTAATAAAAGCGGTCGGTTCGGGCATTTTTTTTTCGTTTTTTTATTAATAAAACCTAACATCCCACGATAATATCCTCTCGTAAAACAGATAACGCTTAACCGCGTATTTATTAATACATTCTTACAAGCCTCTAATGGCCAGTTACGTTTGCTCCCATAATCTGAAAGCCAGCGTATAATCGCGAAAGCAATGCTGTCGCTTTCATTCGACCTGTAAACGTTATTTTCTCGAGCTGCGGTCTTTAAGAACGAACTCATTGGTTTTCATCCACGTAAGAGAATTACAGGATTAACGCGCTCGAGGGTCGTCGAGAGAAAGATGGCAGGGGCAGCCAGAAGGTTAGGGTTGCCCGACAATGTCGCGCAAACGAGCGAGCCACCCCATGCACGAGTCCGCCACGCCCTTCTTGCTGCATGGAATCGCAAATTGGCACCCCAACCTGACCACCTCTTGCTTCTTCCACCTAACTTTCCTCCCCTAGCTTTTCCTCTTTTTCTGTTCGTCGCCACCCTTTCCTGGCCCTCCCTTCTAGACTTTGGACCACCAAATCCGAACTTTGACCACCAATTTCTTGTTTCGTTCTGTATATTAGTATCATTCGCGCGCAGTATTTCTTTTTTCCCTTTTTTTTTTGTTTACCAAACAATTAGGAATTTTTTTTTTTACTTTTTAAATATATAAATTCCGCATCGCACGCCAACAGGAATTTTGCTATATTTTTATACGTATTTTATACGTTACGATAAACAATGAGAAGCGAAGGAAATCCTTTAAGGTTAATAATTCACTCGCAACCCTTTCGTAATAGAATCCCCGGTACAAAGATTGAAACGAAGGACACATTTATCAGCGGCTTGTCACCGAGCTTGTCACGGTGCTACGTCGTCCCAAAGACAATCTAGCGAAAGAGAGCGGTCTAACAGCGATGATCCTCGGGTAGATAGAAGCGGCGTATGGTGGTGGAAGGAAGGGACGAAGTAATAGAATTAGTTCGACCAGACGAGGAGACCTCCTCACTTAGCTCGCTATAATACGAGGCAAGTTCCGTCACGAAGACCTTAATATCCGCCACTTCCTCCGCCTCCCACTCGTTCGTTTGTTTATTCGATATCGTCCGCCGTCTTAGCAGACCGTGGCTCGTTCTTCCTGACCCCTGCACGATACTAATTCTCTTTCCTACTTCGCTATATCCTCCGTAAGCAAGTACACGTGTGTGTTTACTCGTATCGTGTCTATCATGTCTATCATGTCTATCATCGGTGAAACTATTTTTTATCTCTTTCATTTTCTGTCAACTTTTCTCTTTTATTTCTTTAAATCGATCAATTTGATTCCTATTTCGCGATTCGAGAAATTGAAATCAAGATTCGAGAAATTGAAAAACGGATCGAATAATTATTCCAAGTCGAGCAGTTTAGCAAGGACGGCGCGATATCTGACCACGATAAAAGGGCAACTACGCGAAGTCGGCGCGTTTCTCTCGCTCACCTACGTTCGGTAGAAATGAAGATGATCCCGATGCGTGATACTTAAGTTCTCGAGCACAGTTTAACAGTTTAATTCTCTGCTCGCCTCCTGTTTATTCTTCGCTCTAGATTCGGATCACATCTTCGAAATTGCAATTAAAGAGGTGGAAAAAGAGAAGCAGGGCGGTAGGATTGTAATAGAATAAGGGTATGTTGAGGGAAGTTGAATTAAACGAGCCTTTATACGCTGGTTCGTGCGTTTGTCTAGAACACGATCTCTGACACAGATTTGATTGGACGGAAACGTTCGTTAACGACCGACGTGCATGATCTCTTCTTCTTTCTTCTATAGCTAGCTTAATTAACCGTAATTAATCGCGCTGTTCTTATTACATTTTCGTTAGATAAACCGTGAAATGATGCGTCTAATCTTGCAAGTTCTTCCTGGGTTCGGTTATCTTCCGTTAATTGTACGGTGTTATTTGTAGAAAGTAAATCGAGACTATCCGAACGTCTTCCTATAAATTCTTTCTGTCAGTTAGGTGATAAAACCAGATGTAAAGACAGATTCGACAGGCAGAGTCTTTTACATAACCCGATAACGTGGCATACATGCGATGAACTCGTTAGACCTGATTGTATATACGAGTTTGCTTGAAATTTTCAACACGCATTGAGTGAGTCACTCAAAAATGAACCCTAGAACGAACTCAATTTACTTCCGTGCAACGAAAGCGAAGAAAAAAAAAGAAAAAAAAAAGAAAAAAAAAACAAAAAGAAAGAAAAAGAAAACAATTTTTACCAACGCTGCACAAAACACAAAAAGAACGAGTCCACGAATTCCAAGATCACTCTGAATAAAACACCACATACTGGTGGAAGAACGAAAAGAAGCAAACATTCACTCGACATAATCTTTTCGAAGGTACACCACAATGAATACCGGCGCCTTCCAGTCGAAGGCTCACAGTCGAGATCCATCGACCATTGTGTCCATTATAGGTTTTTGTCCCCCATTGCAAGGAGGTTTCCCCGTGCGTCTTGTGAGACTTTATGCCGCTGCATTGTCGTGCCACAGTGCTCTCTCTCTCTTTCTTTCTTTCTTTCTTTCTTTCTTTCTCTTTCTCCTTTTTCTCTCTCCTCTGCTTCCCTTTTTTCCTTTTTTCACCAAGTATAAGTTTACGTTTGGAAGCCGCGGTGAGGCGCGCACACTGCATTCATCGGAACATCGGTACACCTTTTTCTGCCGGTGGTCCCGCACGGACGAGCAAGCGTAGTCGCGCGTAGCGAACGACTGAGTGGCTGTGGAACATGGCCGCTTTTGTCGGGAAGAGTGGCCTTTGTCTCGCGAAAATCAATATCCAGATAAATGAACGATTTAATCGTCGGATGAATAATTGGCTTATTAAGCTTCGTCACGATTATTACAATCAGCCGAACGGGTTTAAGAGGAGACGTCTGATCGATTGATTTTCCACGAGGTTGGTCGATCGTGGATTGTTCGAAATTGGTCGAACGGTTAGGTATGTCGAATCAAAAGTGTCGTTACCTTTTTCCTGATTTTTCTACGAGTTTCGATTATTTTGAAACGTATTTTCTGAGCTCTGGATATTTAAAGAGCATCGATGAAAGATTAGAAAGAGTTAGGGTTCATTTTTCAATCTTTCAGATTAGTTTCTAAGGAAATTCTACATAATCTACACCGGTTGAGAATATTCTCTATCGTTAGAAAGTTCTACGTCATTTATTCCTCGTTTTTTGCGAATTTTTCAGGATGTTGCTTTTCCAAGACACCGTGTAGACTCGTTACAAGACACGGAATAGTCGGTGGCTTCGCTTTAAGCGAGATAGGAGTACAGTTATCCATAAAAGTAGAGCATGCGTACGCCGGCTCTAGAGCGGCAGGTGGTGTCCGCTACCGGTGAACAAAGAGAAAAGGAAAAAAAAAAGGAACTCGAACCTACCGTCAGGACATTGGGTGTCCGTTCCGCAGTTGCAGTTTCTCTGAAACGATCTAGTAATCGTCTCGTTACTATTCAACGCGATAATTCGTGGAACACCATTAGAAACGTGTATTTATTGCACCTTCGTTGTGCATTTTCTTCGAAACTCGAGAAAGAGATCGCAGAGAAGGGTGGTTAAATAAGACGTAACGTCGACGATTTAAATTGAATTAATTAGTTATTATTCATATTTTATACAATAGTAATCATAATTAAGGTATTTTAGTCCTCGTAATATCTATATTCGTACAAGGGTACTCGATAAAATTGATAAATTGGGGTCTGCCGTGTTGTTATTAACCTATATGTATATAGACGATTTCTGGCTTCCTCTCTCATCTCTTTACACATCTTATCACAATATCGTATTTTACACAGATTTCTTCACTTTTTTTACGGCTTACGTGCTAACAGGGGTGGGCCCCGGTGCAATATTTACACGCACACGCGGGGACCGATCTTATAAATCTGTTCACGCCGCTCGATTCGATCCCCGCTGGCTTGCACCGGGACTAGTAACGCTAGTAAATTCTACGGACTCCTCTTCTCGTTTTCTTCGTCTCCTTATTTCTTTTTCTGTTTTTTTTTCTTTTTTTCTTTTTTCTTTTTTCTTCGTTATTCCGTTTCACGCATGATGGTCACCATTCTATTGTATGTATCTCTCTATCATCCTTATCCCACGCGTCTCTTCGTTTTCTTTCGCGTTAAGAGTCCGCTTCGCTCGTCCTCGGCCAGCGTTCTATTATTACGCGAACTCGACGAAAGCGTGACAAAGCTGAACTGCAACGTGTTACGCGTGTGCTTTCGCAACGATGGACACTCATGGGGCACTGGAAACGTTCTTCAACATTTATTCCCCCCTCGTCTTCGTTCTTTTTCTTTTTGAAAAAAAATTTTTTTTTTTCGTCCCGGAATCTCGAGGCGTTCGATGAAAAATTTACGGTGAAAAAATTCGAATAACGGTACCCCATGTGTCTTGTGCACGTTCGCAAGCATCGAAGCAACACTTTCGTCCAGTTCGCCGCGCGTCGAATCGTTTTACGCTGTTTTTCGCAATTTACTCGCTCTACACGCAATTTAGGAACTGAGGGAGCTTCGTCTTAAATTATACACGCACACGCCTCCTTATTGCACCGAATCTAAACGCAAGAACCACTATTCTGTCTCCGTTCCGCGCGTTCGTAGACTCTGCGGTCGAATCTAACGGCACTTATTAGTATACACGGAGGGAATCGTTGTCGTCATCTCTCGTCATCATCGCGTTGGAAACGTGTCTCGGTTGGAATCCACCGCGATACCGCGTACCGATTGTCGAACGATAACAAAGAACGCCACCGATTCGCGACGACGAGCAAATTTCGAATGAGATAAAAGGGAAAAACTTGTCAACGCGAATCTTCGTCGTCTGTAATTCCCTTTGCCGCTCGTCTGCAGCTACAGGCTCGTTCTTTATCGCGGATTTCGAGGTAACACGCGATGGCTCCAGATGTCCAGCGGCGTGAAACTGGCTTTGTACTCTGTTCCCATGTCGAGAGTTTCACGATGGGAAAGCTCGAGCGTGCTCGAGGAATATTCTAACGGGGATTGTCGGGGAAACACGAAATGTAATTTCGTCGAAACAAGCTTCGTCTGTTTGTCTTTTACACCGATTACGCGAAACAGAACCATCGATATCGATTATAGCGATAATTTAATTAAAACAACGAAAATGGTTGCGAAGAAGATTTTTAATTAATTACGGATTTTGATCGAAAAAAAAAAAAAAAAAAAAAATTCACGAGAGTTCTTTCGACGTAATTTTTACCAAGTTTCACGAATCCCCGGCCGTTCTTGGCCAGACGGTGGAATCTCCGGAGGCGAAAAAGAAGGCAGAATCAGGAAGTAAAGGGACCGTGCGAGACCGCGTTCTCATGAGACGACCATTGTTGCACCGACACGCCGGAGGATTTGTGTCAGCGGTGGGGCTCACTGGCCCTCCCAGTTTCCCCTGGTCGCAAACCGCAAGCGTCGTTCTTTTTTCCTGCGGTTTCGTGGCGTCTCTTTGAAAGCTGACTATATTGCTGGCGAGATGGCAAGATGGCAAAGGGTGTCACAGCATGGCCGACGGGAAACGGTAAAAACAGCGTAAAACCCTGGAAACGTTTTCTCGATCTTTTTTCAAAGTACACGAGACGTTGCCGATTGAGAATTACGAACAGAAAGACGCCTAGAAAGAAAGAGAATTTTTCCGAAACATTCGAGATAGAAAGATTTGACGGGATCGAGAAGAGATAGCGAGACGAAAGTGTCCCCGACAGATGTTTCCGCTTGATGTTCCATCCAGCCACGACTCGAGACCGTGCTCTCGTGAATGTTTCTTCTTTTTTTTTTTTTTTTTTTTTTCTTTTTTTTTTTTCGCGAATTTAATGAACGCGCACTTGTCAGAACTGTCCGTCGCGTCGTCGACCGAGATAATGATTTTTTCCACCGGCCTGCACGGCCTCGTGTTTCGTGGTGAATCGCGCGTATCTCTTCGTGTCCTCCGCTCCTTTTCGGAGGAGGGTCCCCCGTGTTCGGTTGCTTCATCCGGAAAGGAGGGACCGGTGATTACAGCGCGCCACCGTGATTGCCGAGATCGTTTGACTCACGAAAATGTCATTAGGATTTCATTACTTCCAACCGCCTTGAGGAACGACTGTTTCTCGACGACGAGTTTGTGCAACGTTTCTTTCTCTCTCTCTTTCTATCTCTTTCTTCTGCCTTGTCTCTGTTCGTCCCTCTCGCGTCCCCTTTCGCGGTTACCCTTTCTGCTTCTCCGCCTTTCTGTTCTCTCTTCTCGCTCTGTCGGCGTTTGATACAACAAGATCCAGCTTCCAGAGCACGAAGTAGGTCAGCTGCCTCGGTTGGGCAACTGTCGCAAAGGATCGACCGATCTAACGTCATCGGCGAACAGATTGACATTTACGAAGGAAACCGAGGAATCGTTCTGGTACCCGTTCAGAATGCAAAAGATCGTGTCCCGAAGAGGTGGCGAAAATATCCTTGGTCCGTGAACCGAGCGGATAATTGTTCGCCGCTGGTTTCTCAGTGACCGACCGCTATCTTGACATTTAACGAAGCGACGGAAACTGTCCCTGCTCAACGTGTAATCGTTCCGCGATCATTGAAATTTTACCGGTCGATAATCAGCCGCGGTTAGATCGGTCGATCGCCAGCCGGAGCCGGTTTTGCCTTGTTTCGTGTTTTCGATGACGAAGAGCGACCGGTAAGCTTGCGAGGCAAACGAGAACGATCTACCGTCGATCTCCGATCGAGGAGATTCTATTATATCTATTCGATGATTCTTACTTCGCCGTTGCCTGTCGTGCAATCTTTGGGCCGTCCCTCTTCTCTTCCCTCGAGGATTTCGTTTACGGGTAAAAGAAGATCGTTCCTCCTCGAGAATCGATGTTCCACGATACTCGAAACATTCGTCGCGAACCCGAAACGTGGATCGCTGGCGAATCACCACTCGCGATACACGATCGTCCGTGATTTACGATTCTCTGGTTAATGTTTTCGAGAAAGGAAACAATTTTTCACGATCAAGAATACGCTTTTTTAATTTATCATCGCCGCGATTGCTTCTGTAACGGACACGTGTTCGCGATACTTCAATTTCTGTCGTTTCGACGGACGGCCCATCGTAGATAGCGACCACAAAACTGGTCGGTGAAAACGCGGATCTCGTTAAGAAATAGAAACAATTTATTAACATCGAACGCGAATTCCATCGCGACAAGTGCTATACGTATTCACACTTTGGGGCAGGGGCGCTGGCACGTCCGCGGTGCTACGAAGAAATGGTTCCTCCTGAACACAGCTCGAAGGACATCTTCGTTAAACCGCCGGCCACACCCTGAAAAATACGACAGACGAACGAGCCATTAGAACCCAACCCTTCGTACAGGGGGAGAAGAACAGTGTCGTTTTCCGTACGATTTCTTTGGTTCGTTCGATCGCGAAACGAGGTAAACTAGGGATGACGGTTTTAATCGTAGAAACTTCTTTCAGAGTATAGATGTTGGAATTATAGCTCGTAAATACTTTCAGACGAATCAACATATCATTAGTAACTCAGAATTTATCTGTATATATTTCTGTTAACAAATTATATTCCCCTGAACTTCCGACACGCATTACCTATGAACTCGTAAATTTTTACCTACTTTATTTACCAAATAATTTTATCCAATAAATCTCCAACGAGAGATTCAAACAGAACAACCACCCTCGCTATCGCTAATCTCCACCTAATTACCTCTCTTTTAATCTACCATTAAATAAGAAATATTTACAACCGAACCAACCGCAATTTTCGTTCCTCAACTTCGATCTACTTAGCTTTCCCATTTTCCACGCCTCTATCGAGGCAACGCGCATATATTTCACTCATCAGTCGGAATACTGTCCTCTGGACGTGGTGTATCGTGGTCGATTAGTCGAACGATCGGGCGGCGTAGCCCAGAAGTGGCACTTACGTGAGTAGTCCGGGATTAGGATCCGCCTGGTACCAGGAGTACTGTGGCATGTAACCCGCGTGATGCGGAGGCGGCGGCGGCGGCGGTGGATGGTGGCCAGGCGTATGGGGGTGGTGGTGGGTGTGCGGTGGCGCGTGCGGATGCGGATGGTGCTTCATCTCGCCCGGCCAAGAGGGTGCGGGCGGGCTCTCGTTGTGCTGAGGCGACATCTCGCTTCCGGGACTCGAACTGCCGGGGGTGTGACCCCCTGCGCCGCCTCCCATGCCGCCGAGGTAACCCGTCGTCGGACTGCCCGACACGGAACTTCCGCCTCCTGAAACGTAACGGAGAACGGTCTAGATCGATCCTTTAGATATAGACTTATCTTGAACGGAACAGAACGAGAGGGTGGAGTTTCGATTCGATGAAGCGTTCCGTTGACGCGTTACGGGAATGACCGGAGTAGTTTGGGGCGAGTAGGGATGTAGATTGATTCATTGCGAGGATCGATGGGTTAACGGTGGTGGGTTTTTGTGGATCTTCTGGAACATGGGTGGTTCCGAGTGAAAGTATAAGGAGTGGGTTTCGAAAAGGGTGGGTTCGTAGGTTGGTCTAGGAATATGGGTAAAAATTGCAGCACGGTTTGGGATTTTTATGGATTTTTAAAAATTATGTTATTGAAGCATGATCTTGAAAAAAAACATCGGTTCGTTATTTATGGCGAATTGCATCGTTCGAACCAGTCGTTTCGCGAAATCGAAGCTGAGATATGTGGATCGACGAGGTTGTCGAACGGTTCTGTGCCAGTGGCGTTACGATTCGATCTCCGTAATTGATTTATATCTTCCGATTGGATATTCGTGAGTTACGCTCGTGTCGTGAAGATAGCCGCGCGGAACCTTTCGCAAGTTGTTTTTTTCCCGGAATCTCGTCCCGATTAACACGACGCGTTCGCGTTACGTGTAAAAGTCATCTCGTTAAGGCGTACCACCCAATAAATTAATCGAACATCGATAACCTGAATGTTTTTCAGCTTGATTAAAATCGTATCGAAGTCGTGTCCGATTTAGTGGAATCGATGCCCACGATATGGAATAATAATTAACCGATAACGTTCCATAAAACGCGTACGCGTGCGTTTATATGAATATTCGAATTATATACATTATTCGTCAGACATTTACGAGGAAGCCTACCTCCTTGCATGAGACTTCCGGGTTGACCTGGTTGAGGGGATGGTCCTCCGGGAAGAGCGGTTCCACCGGCTAGAAGGCTACCGTGTTGCCCTCCGCCACCGCCGCCACCTTGCTGCGCTGCCTTCATCATCTTCTTGTATTTACTTCTTCTATTCTGGAACCAGATTTTCACCTGCAACAAAAATCGACGGGAACGGTCGATCAGGTGAAACTCGTTTCGCGAGTTGTCAGTGGCTATTGGCGAAAGAGACCAAACGACGAGGCGAAAAAAGAAGAAGAAAACGGACAGGCCATGAGAAACAAGAAAACGAAGAATCTACGTCGCAACCGAGGTTGATGTACTATTTAGCGTGGACCGAGACGCTGCTGGTCGTCAGAGACCAGCAATTTTCACTGTCTCTGTTGCCGCTGTCCTTCCGTCCGTCAAACATCCGATAATTACAGAGCCCGATATGAATTTCTGCGAGTACGCACCGCGCGTAATGATACACGCTTGTTCGGCTGGCATACATATATATTTTGCGAGAGGGACGTGCACGGACGGAGGACGGTTTTATCGATGGTGGAATGCAACGGGTATATCGATGGTGAAGGATGGATACATTGTGCAGCTTCGATCGTGTTCAGCCACGCTACACGGAATCTACATAATACGTCGCATCATCGCGGTGCTACCGGGTTGAAGTTGATGGAAGAAGAAGAAGAAGAAGAACGAATAGAGAAGAAAAAAAAAAGAGAAGAGAGGAACTACTCGTTTCGTAACTATCGTTTCTTTTGCTTGTCTCTACCTACACGCCGCGCGCGGAACGTCGAGTTTGGCCTGTGCGGTGGATACTAATGCGCGTGTGCCGCTGTTAGGATTGCACATGCGGTATTTTTTTGTGTCTTGGCGCGATCTATACGTGCGCTGCGTGCACGTGACGCGCTGTTCAATCTTACGTAAGCTCGGCTCGGCTAGGCGAGTGCAAAGCGAGAGAGGAACAGATGCGAGAGGAACGTTTCGTGTGTTTTGCGAGTACGAGTCAGGTAAACGGTGCGCGTTAACCCTGGTTGTTAAAAAAAAATACAGGAAGCGGAGGATCAGCTTTTTATCGGAGACCGGCTCAACTTTCTTCCTTTTCTGGGAAATCTGAAGCGGCAACTTTGTATGCAAATTTTTGTGCCACAAAAAAATATGGTAGCTCGTGTATAACAGGTTGAAAAAATTGCTATAGGTCTCGTGTAACGCATAACAAAATATCCTTTTTAACGCGTCCAACGAAATTTATTCTATTTGTTTCAAATTTCTCGAGCTCTGAAACCTCTTTAAACATTGAATCGATGTGACACGATACGTACGGAAGGACCTACTGTACTTCACCAATTGAGCTTTTAAATATTAATCGGAGGATCCGAAACTCTTATCAATCGTCGTAGAAAACACGTATCCTCCGTTCTCCGCGTCAACCCCCAGTGTTCCTCGCGTTGCGTAACCAGCGACGGAGCGTTGGGTGCCGGTGCGTTCGCGCGTCCACGACTTTTTACGCCTTGGGCGTCAATCAAAAACCGTACGGTTACTTTAATTAACTAAGTCGGCTCTGCGCTCCATGAAGCCGGAGGCACTGGCAAACGAGGGGCAAGGTGAGGTGGCTAGAGCGACCGGAAAGAAAGAGGAGAAAGAAAGAGGGTCACAGGGTGCGTCGTCACGTCAAAACGAGTTCATTAAAACCGCAGTTCGAGTTCGTCTAACCTCGAAAGAAACACACGACTCGCGACCGGCATTGTTTCACGTTTCGTATGGCGAATCGGTTCGCTAAAACTCGCGGCCTACGTGCACCAGGTACACGTGTACGGGTACGTAGGCTACGGGAATGTCTCGCTTGTACGTGTGCCCCGTATAAAATGGCCGGTACGTACAATACGTACGGTATCGGCCGAAAAATATGTTGCTCCTCGAACACTCGCGGACTTCCCTTCGCTGGCCGGTCTTATTGGCGAGCGTACGCCCGGCGTGCCGGCGCAAATAAATCTCTTTCTAATTGCTCGTTGAAAAAGTCGAGCGTGCTTGCGCGCAGGAGATGGCGCCCGACAAAGGGTCCAGCGCTAAAACCTCATCCCGGCATGGTTTATTTCGTTGTCGGGCCGAGTCCCGAGCATTTGCCACTGCCACTGCCTTTGTTTATTGATATTTACAACCAGCGTGACACACATGGTATACGAAGAAGAACGGGAAGCTTCTAAGGGCTGGGAACCATGGGGTAGCTCGCTTTTGTTCGCGAGACATTCGTTGGCGAGTTACGTCCACTTTTTTTTTACCGAACGAGTCGGTATCTTGCTGTCATAGCGCGACGCAGGTGTAGATTCTTTGGTGTGAAGGGACAGCATAGGGTTTTTTCCCGCCGAGAAATTCTCTAGGCTCGTTGTAAGACGGGTTCTGGTTGAAAAATAGTTGCGATATTAGAGGTTTCGTTCGACAGAAGCTTCTAAATGGGGATCTTTTTTTACTCGTTTGTTAATCTCATGAAATATTCGATCTCGAGGAGAAAATCTCTGCTTCGACATCGATTATCGCAATCAGTCTAGCCGTACGGCCGTGAAGGGACATCCGTAACCGGACGGCAGCAAGAATTCCGGCAAAAAACGCACGGTCCGCGGTTCGAAATGTATGCAAATGCGCGTGACGAGTCGGCACCGCCTCGCGACGGAATACATAAGTACACGGGGGTAGAGGAAGTACGAAAAGACGACGAAGAAGAAGAATAAGTAGAGGAACAGGTAGAAGAAGAAGACGGGGAAGAATAAGAAGAAAACTGAAAAGAAGAAGAAGAAGAAGAAGAGGAGGAGGAAGAAGAACAGGCGGCGTGTGCGGAGCGGACATAACGCCGATGGCCACTGGAACGGCACGGTGGCAAGCTGCTGTTATCTCTTTCTCTCCAGTATCCCGACGAGCGTAGAGATACGCGTGTAAACTTGTATGCGTGCACGAGTTTACGCAGCCACGTCGAATGGCCGCCCCGTGCGAGCGAGCAAAAATTGCTTCTGTCAGCCGGTGGTCGCGCGAATCCTTCCAAGGGAAAAACAAAGAGGGAGGAAGACAGGATGACGTCGTTGCTGGCGTCGTTGACGTTGCTGGGACCAGCAACTGCTTCCGACGTTGCCTTTGGCGAAACGGTGAGGCGCTCTGGTAACAGCCCCCGCCTGTCGATATCGCCGATGCATACTCAATGAGCGACAGATCGTCGCCGGAGGGTGAAGGGGCGTGAGGCATACAGAGGGAAGAAGGAAAGGGGTACAGCGGCAGCAGGAGCAGCAGCAGCCGGGACAAGGTTTCAGAGTAAAAAGTACGGCAACGTTTCGCCTGCGTGAATCCGAGAGCGCGCGCGCCGCCTGTTTAATATTTATGAGAGAGGCATCTAGGAATAATCTACGTCTAAATGAAAACGCTCCCACCGATTCGAGCCGCGATCTCCAAGAACACACACTCTCTCTCTCTCTTTCTCCTTGTCTTTTTTCTTTGTCTCCCCTTGTTCCCTGGCCCAGCTGTTCGCCACTCTGTTGTTGATGGATTGTCCAAAGACGCTTAGAATCGCGATGAAATTATACGAGGTGCCGGGAACGTTTATGATTTGTTTGCTTGTAAATGTTATAATTCTGGATTTGTCAAAGGAGGATCGTTTGAAAAGAGTTCGGTAGCTTTTGCGTTAATTTTCTAAATATTAGAATACTAGGAACATAGGTCTGTCTACTTGCGTAGTCCATGTAAAATCGATTTCTGGGGTAAATAATTAAATAAACGAATGTTTAAAAATCGTTATAAGTGATGGCTTTCGACAGTGTTTGTGACGCACGAAGGTTATCTATTCCATTAACGGTCTATGCTGTATCATTCCTCGAATAATCGAAACGGGGGCTGGACAATTAAACGCAATTACTCTAATGGCGGCCGCTGCGTGAGCAATAACGCGATATGAAACCAATAGAGTGATGGCTGGAAGTCATAATTTCTCCAACATTGATAAGGCCGCGCGGCTGACATTGTTCCACCTTTTTAACACATTCCGTTTGACCAACGGCTACGATATTTATCTACGTATAATTACTTTGTTTTTTCGAATAAAATACATCGGCAAACAAGTTTACGCGTGTACAGGCTGCAATGGTTACTGATATACGCGAAGACTAACAATACGATTGCTATAAAACTAATTACTAATTGTATACACAAAATACCTAACTTATATTCCTTTTTCGAAACCGTTTATCTCGATCAGCTACCACTATTATTTATTTCAAATTTTATATTCAACATACTATCATTATCTCATTTTGTGTTAATTGAAATATTCCTTCGAAGTCAAAGGAATTAAATCTAAACTGCTATCCAATATTAAACACGTCTATCGGTTCACCGATCGAAACTTCTATCTTTAAAACTACCCCTAAAATCGGCGAAGGTTAAACGTATCCAAACACGATCCTTAATCCTATTTCTCGACGAACACGCGTTCAAAGCGTTACGTAAGAGTGCTCGAATTACGGTAGGAAATATAGCCACGAATTATTTCGCCAATCATCGCATTCTTCAGCCTCTTCCCCGCGGCCGGCCCCGTGCAGATCGTAGCTGACACAAAATTGGAGGTTATATCGCAGCGGCGTATCGCCGGTTGGATCGAGTTATATTCCCGTGGCGGGTCGATCCCTGTCCATACAGACAGGGACCCCCGTCGGCGTGTTTTGAATGATCCAATCTGTCCGCACAATAAATAATCACGCGTATCGGTACGGCCTACCTGCGCCCTCCGTTAAGCCGAAAGCCGTAACAAACTAATCCGTCATCGGTGCCGGACGACGGCCACACGCTGCACATCGCTGAAGGGTTTTTCAACGGGCCAGCAATCAGCAACGAATCGATGGAGATAGAAACGAGGTCGTTACCTACGCGAAAAGCTTCGAATTTTGGTAGCGGGTAGGGGTGAAATGAGGATACTCGATCGATTTCCATCGTTAACGGGGAACTTGTGACCGTGTAGATCTTGTTCAATTGTTTATATCGCACAATTTCATTTCTTTAAAAGTTATTCTGCAAGTTGTGCGTTTTAAAACATGTTAAGAATAAATGGAATCCCTTGAATTAATGCTATCACACGAGCTACCGACAGATTGGAGCATCGTTGCTCAATCGTTGCTCCCCATCAAATCAGATCGAGCCAACTCTAACTGGTCCCAGTCAATGGTTCGTGGGAACGATCGAATCACCGAATTGAAGGATACAAATTCGATCAGGGTTTTATTAATATATTCAATGATGTGTACGAACAGACGACATATGTCGCGTTCTCCAAACTGGCTTTAGAAGCAGGTATCGTAGATACCTACGTTTCCTACCTAGTTGAGGGTGGTAGAAGTAGGGAGGGAGGTTGCGGGGACAGGGAGGAGTATAATAACAGCCGTGTAAATGCGTCACNTAATTCTTGGGATAACGTTTTATCTAAAATAAATTCCGCTTGGTCGAACGCTTCCGAACCTAAATTCTTTTCAACCTCAACGACCCAATCACAAAAATAGATACCAAACGTATCCAGTCGAAATTATTGTTATTTAAACGTACGATGCAAATACACTTGGTATGTGTCATAGAAAGTCCTAACAGAGCGAGAGCTTGAACAAAGTTTGAAAGTACAGGAGGACGAACAAAGTACCGTTAGCCGTTTACGTGCTTTTATGATAAAATGCAGATGCACCGGAGCAAACGTTGAACCACATCTCTCTCTCGGCTACAAGCAGATCCTGCCTTACGTGAGAAATCTTTGGGAACCGTTATTGTATATCGTACTGGCTGTCGTTCGCAAGACACAAAGGCCCTATTCATCCGCATGCAATCGTATGCATAGGAACTGATCCTGACTTCCAGCATGCCTCGCATCGCTTCGCGCCATCCTCTCCTGCAACGAGCACCTCCTTGCTCGCTCAACCTCGTTAGATCGTGGTAAAAGAATAATATCCGGCGTTAGAACCGGCGTTCCACTAAATGATATCCCGATTATACTATGTTTCCAAGGCTTTCACCGAAAACATTTCATTATATTTTATCCGCTGTTCCATCGGTGGAGCTAAGTACTATCAGAAATGCTGGATGATCAGATTTTCGTTTAGATGTCAGAACCGAGACAGTACTGTACTTTGCTGGTTACTTCCTCTGGAATACTTTCGATTTCAGAATTTTTATTCATTGCGAGTCTGATTTATTCGTGGCGTAACAAGAGGTGAAGTTTATCTTCATCGTTTCGGTATCAGTGACGCACAGTTTGGGTCTTCTTCTTAAACGTTTTGCTGGTTTCAAAATAAATATTTCTCGTTTTTATACTATGTTACAGAGTTACTTTTCTCTAAGAGAAAATTAGAAAACTTTGAAAAAAAAAGTTGGAATATAATTAATAATTCCTCCTTTTCTTCGCCAATCGCTTCGTAACCCTCCAACACGAGTGAGAAGCTCGAAACCAGGAGCCATCACACTCAACAGCTCAGTCCTCCGTTTCGGCGATCTGTCATTGGCATAATTAACGAGAATGCAACGCGGCAGCGGGCAGAGCTGATTCCCATGTCTGTATTCGCGAGTTTCCACGAGCTGCTCTCGGAATAAGTCCTCGTTTGTAGGTGGATACCTTCGTCACGGTGAGCGGTTCGCACCATGGTTTACCGGACAATCGTGGTGGACGCGCTCGAGGACGATGAGCGGAGACAGGACAAGAGAAAGAAAGAGACGGTGGGGAAGGAAGAGGGAAAAAAGGCTCGGAAAGGGGGGAAGTGAGGGGAAGAAGAAACGAGAGGGAGCGAGAGAGAGAGAAGGGACCTTCTTCTTGGTAGCGGCCGCGGAGGAAGAAAACGAGGGACCACCGGGAACAGGGAGGCAAGGGGCAAGGAGAATGTCGTGCTGTGCTCATCGAGGTGTAGATCCTCGTCCCCTGGGTCGTTCCTACGCCGTGGTCAGCGTCCCACTAAGCCATGGTCACGTTTACATTCGCGTTCTGACTGCGTTTAAATTGCAGTCGTACATAGAAAAATGAGTCTCGCTGTCCGGCATCGTTGTCTAGTGTCTTTTACTCTGTTCCTCTGTCTGGACGTCAAAAAATATCATTTCTTCGTTCAACTTCTGTGGTATTCAAATTTTCTTTTCGTCGCTTTGATAATTGACAAAGGATCGCTACTCTTCCTATCCTTTCGATTACTGTTGTTCCTAAGAACAGAGTCTTTGAACTATTCACTACCAACTATCTAGATCTCTGACGCTGCCTAATCACCGTTCTTAGCTCGACGGTATCCCTAAATACGGTAGGAACACAGAGGCCGATAAGATCGAGCGTGTCAGAGTTTCGCTTCAGCGATCGTTTCGCGCCTCGAATCGCACCTGTCGGCAGCGTTCTCGCAGCTTGTCCAGCGCCGAACTGAAAGCAGCCCCGAACAAGATATCGCGAACACACATTCTAGCCCCGGCGTCTTTAGCGGGACGCTGGTGCACGGATTAAGATGTAAACCACACGTTGTAACGCGACGGCCAGGCCACGATAGGTCGACCGGTCGGCCTGGGTCCCTCTTTATTTCTCGTTCGTAGAAACCGTAAAGTCCATTTGAAGCGCGCTCAGTTCGCGCTCCGATGGGCTGCGAGAGCGTTTCTGGACTTTTACGGAAATCGGGAACCTGGGAGCACTGTGCGCCATGTACAGTGCTCGGCCTATGGTGGCGAATGACCTAGCCCGATCCATATGCGTACTTCGCCTCGAGAGCACCCTGCTTTCGCGAGCTGCTCGTGTGTTTCACGACGACATTGGCTACGACGATTCTGGTCCGTGGAGTGGGAAAAAAGAAGAAGAATAGGGGAATTGAGATATTGGTGCACGGGTTGATAAACGAGCTGGTCAGGAGTGTGTTTTCCTTTATCAGGAACACGTTTGTTACCGGGGAGACGTGGAACGAAGAGTAGAGTGGTTAAAATGCCGCGAATTATTCCCTTCGAGGCATGCTTGATGTCTTTGGTTTGATCTAGCAGAGATGAGGAACTCGAAGATGAACAGTTTGAACGAATATTGGTAATTGATTCCTGTATCGCAGTGATTCATAAAATTAATTTTCTTTCCGATTGGATGGAAGAAAATGCTTGTACACGCCACTCGGTTCTAAGGGTTGATCAACGTAACATATAACATACACCACGAAATATCATCGAAGTATTATAATTTAGAAAGAACAACTGCTTCTCATCCGGCAGAACCAGGAAAGATTAATCTGCAGTTACGATCAAAAGAGCGACTGCAACGGACGCAATGCATATGTAAATCGGCGGCGACGTGTCTCTTGGCAAAAACTAGACTTCGTCGGTCGTGTTTACAGTAATAAATTACAAGAAGGCAGCCCTGGCGATGTCACTCTCGCGAGTTCTCGCAGGGCAACTCCGGTGCGCTCGGTGCGCGTGTGTGTAGCAGGATGATGAAGTGGACTCTCCTCTTTCCAGCCGGGATACGCATTATATCGTGCTCGCGACTACACACGGCTGCCTGTGCACGTACACACGCTGTTATATCGCGTGTTCATCATGCACGTATGCATTATTCTAACCTCGAAGTGTGACGCAGAACAGGAGAGAGATAAAGGCTTATCGCCTAGCCACCGGTACACCAAAGCATCGGTATATCCGCGATCTAAAGCCGGGGAAATCCCCGATCTTCATTAGCATACAGCGTCCCGAACCGCGTGCAAAAGAAGAAAATTTCCATTTGATCGCGTCGTTGATCAACGGTACACTAACCTGATTCGCGTGGGGATCAAGAAATTCCCCTCGGTCTGGTGTTTCGTTTGCCTCCTTTAAATAATCCCCTACCTTACAACACAACCGAGTGCTCTCGCGGTTTGATCTTTCGAGTCGTCGCTGATAAAATCGCAACGAATTAAATACCGACGCGCTGGTTTCGTTTAATCGAGATTCCTGGTTGAAAACGCGACCGACGCGACCGCCTTACGATTCTTATCAGCAGCCTGATTATCGTTGGCAAAAGATAGAAAGAGAGAGAGAGAGAGAGAAAGACAGACAGATGGTTTGCCTTATGAATTTTGATGATATCTGATCGATGACTCGCGAGCAAAAATCCGGCTCGTTAAAGGGAAATTTATAACCGACCTATTCCAGTTTCGTGCCGGGGATTCTATGGACGGACGTGCCGGTAGAACGGTAAATTATATGCGAGGCTCGCGCATGCACTTTCCGCCGGCGACGCCGTTCTTTCTCCCTTGTTTTCTATCTCCGTTTCTCTCTGTATATCCTGCATCCAGAAACGCACGGCCCTCAACGGTGTTCACCGTCGCTTGTACAGCGATATAAAAGTTTTTTTTGCACCGTGGGGAACGAACCGAACGCTTCGGAAGATGTTGCGGTACAACACGGACAGGTGAGCGTCGGAACGGACGCGGAAAAAGTCGGCGAGGTTTGCTTCTGCAACACCAACGTGTCCACATGCACTCGCCTATGAAATTATTTATATTGACGCGGTTCGTTGTGATTAGATTTAGCCGCTATTCTTGCCTGGATCGCGATAAAAACGGTTTATGCGCGTGTTGCAATATGGCCGCCTCGATGAAGCCATTAGGTTTGGACAGGAACATACGATTCATTCCATCGAATCTTTTTTTTTTTTTCTTTTTTAATTCACAAAAGGAAGATTTAGTAGACTTTAGATAGAATTCTTTGTGAAATTAAAGTCTAGAAATATTTTTATATGTTACAGGGGTTAGAATACTTTACTATTTTCCAAAGTTTAGTGTTTTGAGAAAAAGTTGTGGGGTTTAAAGCAAGATTTCTTTCTGCATTCAGTTTTCAAAATGTAATATGTTAATTTAGAAACATTCCCTTTTCCATTCAAATACAAAATAAATCACCTCGACATCGTCAAAGATTTCCTCGAATTGTCCACAAAAAGAATCGCCATAACTAAAGTGGAAGTTGCCTTTCCCCTTGAACTCATTCAATAAACCCACGATCGAGTGCAGGATCCGTAAGACGCTCCAGCATTATCCAAAGTACTCTTGGTCGTATAGCGGGCACGTGCAATTTTCGAGCGGTTTCCGCGGGGTGGATATCGAAGAAAGAAGGAGAGAGGAGGGTTGGAGAGCAAGGCCGGGAGGCAAAGGGAGGGTAATTTTAGCCGGGTTGCCGGTAATTTCACGCTTTTACTCGGGCAGGTTAGCAAGGCGCGGCTCGTTCTCGTGGAAAATGTCGTCCTCCTCGCGTAGTCGTTCGTACACTCGCTCGTCTTCCTCTGTCGCGTTCGGTAAAGGCCTTCGAGTGGGTGCACACATGAAAACCGCGAGACCGTACATCCAGATAGTTACGGGACATGACTTCCTCGCTCGCGGGATTTTATCGCCCCAGAAATCTGCTGCCGTGTGCATGAACACTTATGTAGCCGTGCATGCATGCACGATGTACACCATCGTACACCGTTTCGCGTTCCGAACTCGCCGCCGCCGCCGCCGCCGAAGATTTGCGACTGTTCACTTGCCGCTTATGGTTTGTCGCGAACCGAGGACGCGAGAGCGTTGAGATGAAATGGTCGATGGAAAAGGATCATCGATCGTTCGAGAGCTAAAACGGGTTGCAGAATTTTGTGTGGTGTTTCACTGAGTTGGAAGCTTGAGAGAAAAGAATCGAAGAGGGTGAACAAGGATCGTGGCATTGTTAGGATCTTGTAGAAATTTGAAAGTTGATACTGTTGCAAGCGACGAATATTGGTTCCTATTAATGGAAGGTTATCGAACCAACGAGAAATGCAATTTGTAATCGTACAGAGTCGCATCCATTAATTGTGAATGCTCAGTGTGACACAACGTGTCTCCAATAGCAGCAATATTCTCAATGAATGACACGTTCCCTCAAGAAGAGACATCACAAACTCACTTTAATCATGTGAAATATCCTGTCACCATATTATTACTTGCATGAATGAGACAGGGCAAGCTACAATTTCATTCAATGGCGATTAATATATTGGTCGAATCATTTTTTCCTCCAAACATTTTGCACCTCGTTAAGAATTCAACGAATAGAGGCATTTATGAATGTTGTTACAATGGAAGAAGATTTCCATGGAATTATTCCACGCATTATTCCGGCCAATCTTTTTTTCTTCCACCCTCCTTTATGTTCCGTTCGCATCGGACTTATAACGGAGAGCCCCACGAGGGCGACTTCACGTTTTACGCATGCAGTCGAGTCGTAATGCTCGGCAAGGAAACTCAGGCGAGAGCGGAAGGACTGTTGTTGCCCGAAGTCAGCGTCGGCTGTTGGCTCGTCGGAGGCTCGACTTGAAGGAGCAATCGTTTGCAAGGAGCAACGAGCGATCGTTGATAAGGGTATAGATGCGCCCCGGGTGTAGGCGTAATAAATTGTTTGCTGATTCTATTGAGCCTACACGATGAAAACAATGGGGCAAATGAGAGACGGAGGGCGATCGAGGGGGTACCGAAGAAGATGAAATATTGCTGTGATCGCGGATGTCGGTGACGAAACATGTTCGATTTCTAATCACAATTTTTTCGCGATGGTAGACGTTATAACATATTCTACAAACAGATAATTAAGAATTCCTCGATACTGGGTTGTGTTTAAATTTATTCTCGTTCAGAATAATATACCAATTTATTGAGGAATTAACTAAAGATTATGAGGGTATCACTTGTTGTACAAAAAAAAAGGAAAATAATTTATCGTCCGGTACGACCTTCATAAATTTGATTAAAATTCAAAGCTACGTATTCCACTGATAAACCAAGTTTGCAAAGTCATTAGGGTACCAGTATTAAGCGTGAAACAACCAAGAGTGTAAATAATCATTTTCAACGAATATCGGCCGAAATCTGGCTTAATTAATGCGATGGAGTGGGCAGATGGTGCCGAAACATGAAATCAGCCATCATGGACATCGTAACGAGCCGCGACACCCAACGGTCGCACGTTTGTCATGGATCGGTTGGCTCGAAATGTCGCGTCGCGAGACCAGCGAAATCGTCGTCCTATCGTGCACTGAATCGTCGTGAATCATTAGAGAGGCGGTGATCAAAAGAACCGCGACGGAATGTATTCGACAATAGTATAGTTCGCTTCGGGAGTTAGGCACCGGCAAAGATCGCGTATCTCTGCCACCTCGCGCTGTCTCACGCGAGAGCATTGTTTCACGTTTAACGGCAAGGTGAGGTTATGCAATCCCTCTAGCCGTGGAGGCGCGAGAAGACGACGAGGACGAAGACGTGAAAGGGGAGGAGGAAGAAGACGAAGTAGAAGAAGAAGAAGAAGAAGAGGAAGGACGCAGGAGATGGTATCGCGGCGTACGATCACCGTGGCTAACTATGATGCGCCGTGTATGTGTATTTACGTGCACCCGCCTTTGCCTCGCTGCTTTAGGACTCCCTCAACCTTTCTCTCCTCCTTTCCCCAAGATTTTCTTCTCCGGTATGGTAGAACGGGAGCTGAAATACTTTTGCGAGAAGATTTTCTATTTCAATGGTGAATTATTTGGTCGAAATTAAATTCGAGAAGCGGAACAAACAACCCGGAACAAACAACCCGAAACAAAATTATGTTTTAAACGAAGTACAAATTCTAAAGTAGAACGAAGGATAATTGTTACATTTCTTCTTTTTTGGAGGGGGAAATTTTTATTCTACAAATGGATTTCCAATTTAAAAGATAACAGATATTAAAATTTTGTAATTCAGGGTACTTGAAGTAGAATGTAATATTATTGAAGAGCGGATAATAGTGGACGGAACGTAGAGAGATTTCGTGTACGCTTATTCGAATGGCGACGTCGATGCAGGCAGATGGAAAGCGTGACGCAAGGTTAAAGAGAAGTGGGTCGTATTTTTGCGGTACCGAAGTTACAAGAACTCCAACACACGCAATTAATACCACTCGATCGATCGGTACTGGCGATCTCAAACGCTCCTCAACACCGCACAACCTCTGCTTCTTCTTCGTACAAGAATCTCGAGGATATCCTGCTTGTTAAGCCCTCCTTTTAAAGGCACGATTTTCGCGCGAAGACAATGCGCAACGACCTTAAGAAACTCCACCGTTTTCCCGGCGCCTATAAGGCGCACGTTCATTAATCTCGATCGGTGAGTCACTCACCGTGAAGAACTTTCATCGAGGCGTGGGCCCCTCGCTTCTTAACTCTCTACTAACAGAAAACCGACCGCTATAAATCAACAAGGATTCACCTCCATTAAATTAACATACTGCATGAAATAATTCCGAAATCGGTTAAAAGCGAATCATTCTTTACTCTATTTCCATTTCCTAGCACTCACGATTTCTAGGACATCGTAGAATATCTTTCTCTCAAACGAGATCAACAAGATTTGAAATGGAATGGAAATAAATAAAAATAAATGGAATAAGAACATCAAGACTTGACTTTGAAATGATTTATAAATTAATTACGTACCGATTACGCCGATAAGGAACGAATCATGACCTGAAAGCTCACGATACTACAACCGATTCCAGCCATAGTGTCCCATTAAAAAGAGAAAGAGAAGAGCCGTTATAAGGTGGTGGCTGGGAAACGGTTAATAGGACAAATTACACTAATAAAAGGTAACAACGTCGGTCGTTTTCACGGTAGAATAACAATGGGCCTCGCAGGTCCATTTGAATATTTCCCTAATGCCTCGCCGGCCACTGTTGCGGCGGACATGCGCGCGCTTTTTCGTACGCATCAATGCCCCGTAGGTCGGTTCCGTTGGTCGTCTGTCGTCCGGAAGGGTAGGTCCTGCCTACCACGAAACTCCCGAAGCTGGTGTCCTCTCCTCCCCGGGGGAAAGCGGCCAGCGTGTCCGACGACGTGGCATTAAATTCGTTCTGCCACCCTGGTCATTCGTCTGCGCGCTGCCGACTCCGTGTACGAGCTGCGCAGCGCGCATATCCGCTCACGGTCGCACGCTGCCGCTCGGAATTTATTGTCTTTTGTAATTGGATTATTGAGCTGTAACCGTGCGCCGCAGCACGTGACGCGTTTGTTTTCTGGTTACACACTCGACATGCCGGTGATGGTTATTCGGTTCGTCTTTATGGGAGTTCATTGGGTGTATAAATGTTTGGTAACGTTTGGATGGAACGAGGAGTTTCACGATTTAACGTTTCAGATCGTTGGATGAAACACTGTCTGTGTAATGCAAGAACTATCTACTTAAACTTGGATCACGTTTTTCTTTTGTATCATTTTTTCTGCAATTTTTCTTTTTTTTTCTTTATGCTTTTAATTTGATTTTCTACGTTTACCGTTGGATATTGTTGTCGGTGAACGATCGAGAGATAATTGAGGGAATAAAGTTGTCAGGAATAAAGTTGAACGACGTTGAAAGCAATGGAGGAAGGTGGCAGAAGGATACGCCATACTTCATCGTCATCGGGGTCTGCTTTGCTCCGTTATTGGACGAGGATCGATTGTCGGTAGGGCGCTGGTCGAGGGGGTTCCTCAAATGCGGGGCTGCGTTAAAAGCACGCTTAATTTCACCGTGACACGGAGGTATCGCGTTCCGGCCAATCGGAGCATGGAACGATCGTGCTGGAAAAAGGAGAACGCGATGACTGGAGCCGTATAGTGTTCCAGAAGGCATCGATGGGTCGAAGCCTTCACGGTGTCGAGCGCACGACTGCGTTCATCGATTCCATAATGGTGTCCTTGCTTCCATCGTTCGCAACGTTATTCTAACAGTTTGCAAAATTTATTTCAATACTTTCTTCGCTTCGACGTAATTAAATATCGATTGCTACAATTTTCATAGATACTTTAGACGGTAATTCTATGTAAACGCTCTTACAAAATGTACAACAACTAATTAGACAAGCGCATCAGAGAAGATTACACACCATTGGTACCATAACCATAACGAAACCACAGAAATTCTCGATCGAACCAATTTTTTGGCAAACCCTATTAGACCCAGTAATGGTGAAAATTCATAGTGTAGAGTCACAATCAAAGCTTGGACAACGCAAGAATCCATATTATCCACGCCACGTAACGCCAAGGTGGTTAAGTACCCGAAGGAAAAAATCGCACCCCGAAGATGTAATTCTCGAAGCGTGCAGAGTAAGTCCATGCCTAGTTAATTCCAGCGTGTGGAAGAGCGGATGCACGAGTTGCTCGTTTCCAGACCACTTTTCACGAGCTGTACCCGGACTTGCGGTCGAGCCAGGCCTCTCCTAACGGCGATCAGGTGTCTTCCTCGTCGAACTCGAACACCGACAATGTGTATCGTACTTGCGGAGTAGAATGGGCGTGTAGAGAAACTCTTGAACAAGGGCGGAGGAGAGAAACCATAAAGTTTCCCCCATAAGTTAGCGACCGGCAGCGGGCAGTAAAAGCAGCCTGGATTTCCATGCAGCGGTTGGAAACGAGCGGGCTTATGCGTCCAGAGGAACGTAAAATCGGGTCTTTCCGACCCTTTCGCTGCCTCTGCGCCGATTGTAAAACGCGTCCTCATCCTGGACCAACGTTTTTCTGTTTCTTTCCGCTACTTTCTCACCTCTCCGCTCTATTGGAGTGCCGCTAATTCACTTTTTCTCAGCTTCTGCGCCGAACTTTAATACTTAAGGGAGGAAATAAGGTGTAGAGATTGTGGAAGCAATATATATGGAAGGTTCTGCGTTGGATAGCATATAGGAGTAAAGTTGAATTTTACTTACGGGTAAGAAGTATGAAGAATTTATCGTTTAGGAGTTAATTGTTCAGAAACTTAGAGACCGTATAAAAGTGACGACTCTTGGATGACTGATTATATTACGCAATATTTTTTCCACGTTTTGCAAGAGCCAACCCAAAAACAAGCAGCGTAACACTTTACTACCGCTTTCCTGTTAACCAGGGACTCGATACACGGCACGTAACACCTCTTTAGAAACTCTTATGATACCCCAAACTGAAAACCTGAAGCAGCGAAACGCTCTGGAACGTGCAGCTAATAGAATCATAAGGAAACAAGTTTCGATTAAATCGAGGCGTCCGTTCGAGCTCGTTAATTAAAGCTTCCACCGTGTAATCTTGCTATTTGCAACAAAAGTACCATTTCAATGCCCGTAAATCCCGCGAAGAATGTTATTAAACGGTCCAGTTTCACGGTTCATCGAGGTACGACGAACTTGGCGCGAGTCTATCGGTTGAATCGTGAATGAAAACGCGAATCGCTTGCTCAGAATTCCAGCGTGCTCGTTTTTCATCAGCGAACGGTATCAATGAGCGCGAATCGCGTCGAACACGCGTGCACGGAGGTGCGAGCGACGGTCGGCACGATTTTAATCGACAGGTCGTAACGAGGCGGCCTCATTAGCTGGCTGCCCCTTACGACTTTGATAATTACCCGCGGAATATATCTCATCGGATCAGCCGCATCTTGACCGGTCGCGGAAAAGAAAGCATCGAATTGCCGACACCGCGGCGACTTTGCCTCGTTCGTTGCCACCAATAATCGGTTGATTAGTATTTTATATTCGTTATATGTGTTTTTTCAATCGATTTTTTTTATTTAATTCTTTTACTTTTCGATCGACAGAACATTTTTCTATTCTCGGAAGTTTACTGCGTCTTGATTGTTGATACAGTACTGTAATTGTCCTGTTTATGTTGGAGCGATTGGATGATTAGTTCTTTCTTTGTTATTGCTTCGGGTTATTTTTATTGTACAGGTTTTGTTGGTTTCGTTGTTTTCCTGTTGCTGGGATTCTATTCGATTAATTTTATTTATGTTAGATAAAATTATAGAACCGTTTCGTAGTAATTCAAGATATTAATCTTCCATTATCCAATTACCATTTTTTAACGTTCCTAAATTAAATTTGACACCGGTTCTTTTTTTATAATCGTATTCTCGAATCATTTGGCCACCTCTACGGTAAAAATTCTTCAAACTGTTCGATGATTTTCATTCAACAATTTATTTCAAGAACTATTCTCTCGGTAGAAACTAATTTCCTCTTTTTCGTTCTTAAAATTTTCGTCGGTAATTTTTATTTTTTCTTCGTGGAACGTAACCGTAACTGTTCATTGTTAAATCTGTCCCTTAAAAGGGATTCGTCATGGAATTCGGCGGCATTCCCGGTGGCCGAAAACTTTGCTCCCTTTTTTTCTCGCGGGACCCGGAGCGAAGTTGGCGCGAAGTCTCGTCTCGCTTTAAAGAACCGCGCTGAACGGACTCGGCATGAAAGTAAGATAGCGATCCGACGACTTTAATTAACTTTGACATTGCCGCTGTAATTACGGGCATCATTAAAGCCGCCGGCATTGTAATTGAGTTAAGAAAAGCGATTTACACCGCGAGCGAACGGGAAAAGTCTTGCCCTGCTCAGATGATTCCACTTCTAGCGGTTTGTCAGTCAATTCTTGTACCTTTTATTGTGTGCTGACTGTCAACAGCGTTTATTTACGATAAATATTGTCAAACAGAGGCACCGTCGAGCCAGTTTCTCGGTTCTTTAAGCGCCACGATCGGTGATTTACTACGAAGTTGTGGTTTCAAAGAGAATTAGATGTTTTTTTTCACCCAGCAGCGAACGATGATTGTCAACATTGATTATTTGTAATAAATTTCGCAAAGTAGAATGGTAGTGTTAATTTCTGTGGTTTTAAAGAGCTAGGATTAAAGGATGTAGAACGAAATCGCGGTTTTTCCTCGCGCGGTGGTTCCTCTTCGCACGCCGGCTTGCAATCTGCCACCGATCTCGCGGGGTCAAGAGATTATTTTATGAATATGCATAGGTGTTACTCATACATATACATGGCCGTGTAATTCATAATGGTCCACTCCCCCTCGACGTCAAACGACTCCGCATTAATATCTAGTTTACTCTCACATTTTGCACGCTGGGTCTGGGAGAAAGACCGGCAGACCGTTTTAAGTGGCTTGTCGACACTTTGACAGAAACACGGTTACCACGAAACTGATATAACGTCATACAGTAATTTAGCTTTATGAATACTTATCGCACGGGAGTCCGTCACTGGATGAAAGAGAAAAAAACGAAAGAAAAATAAAGGGGGAGGAAAAAAATGAGAGAGGGTTGTAGCGTAAGTTTCACGGGAACGAATCAATTTTATAATTATTTTAATTTATGACTGATATAGTGGAAAATTGTCAGGTAACCTCTGTAAAAAATTGCAAGGAAGTACAGTGGTTTCTTGTCAGAGTCATTTCGAAAGAACAATTTTTTTTTTTATTTCTTTCCGAAGCTTCCATCGAAATTAAATTGTAGAATTCTAGTCGAAGGAAAAAAGGATGAATGCCAATTTAATGCCGAATACATAAAAATTCTATTTTAATTCCCAAATTTTCCCGATATTTATTTTCATAGATTAAACTCTGTATTGATTCCAAAAGATGTAAAAAAAAAAAAACAGCTTCCAACAACCCTCAACGACCACCCTGAAATTAATCATTCGCTGAGTCCTAACTTCTATCGCTTCAACAAAAGTGGAAGGACACCGATCGGAGCGATTATTAGAAAGAAAATCGAGCGCTACCATCTTTCTATCGATTCTATATCGCGAACCGCATGCGGCTCGTGAATTAAACATGACCCTTCACCCGATCCCTTCCCACCCCTGGTGTACATCTCTGTTTAGCTCAAAAGTCTCTTTCCCTCTCGTGACAGAGGGACGAGGGCTTGTGGCGGACAGGAAAGAAGGAAAAAGACAGAGAAAGAAAGAGAGAGAAGAGAAGGAGCATGGGCGAGCGCTCGGTATTGATGCATAAAACGTGCATATTTACGAAGCCTGTTTTCACGGATGTGAACACCCGGTATGCGCCGCTCGAGAGAGGAAGGCAACCGGGGCCCGGACTGCATCACGAGCGCCATTTATTTATTTTACCCCGGCGGATGGATAAAACTTGTTTACGGTACACGAACATTGGTGTGCGTACGTGTGTAGAAAAGCGTGTACGCTCGGCCAGAAAGCGCGGATTTGCTTGCAAAGAATAATGACAGCATCCGACCAGGCTGACGCTCGTTAGTTTTCCCAATACGTGGAAAAAAAGAGAAAAAAAGAGAAAAAGAGAAATAAAAAAAACTGTAAAACAGTACTGTATCTCTGGTATCGCAACTGTGGTACGAACCGGTTGGAATATTGTGAAATTCATAGAATGATTCAGGGTGAATCGATGGTGTTACGAAGAAAAACGGCTTTTAGAGAGGAAAATGAAAATCATCGCTCGTTGGGATTGTGTCGGTGTTCGGTACTGCCAGAATGATTGATCTCGAGTTGATACGGAAACGTTGGTCGCTGGAAGATTGATTATCAGCGCACTTGGCAAGCGTGGAGTTGGTATACATATTCGCGCGATTTGCATGAGCTCACCGTGCGTCTCCATCGTGTCTCTAATTAATAATTAGTCGTGACTGAGGCGCGTAGTTCCGCAGATGGATCTATGGGATAGGGTTCCCTGTGTGTATCTGTACGTGTGTTTGTACCTAGTTCGAGCGACTTTGTTTCATGAGTAATTCGTGGCGTCGTGAAATGTTGAAATATGGAGTAATTACGTTTATGACCGTTTAAGTTTAATTTATCGTTCGTTTATCGGTAACGAGTGTTTCCACTTTCGACCGTGTCGTGTTATTGATGTTCCTCGATTTCGTGGTTATCGATAAACAAGAAAATGGAAATATAGAGGAAATGTATTGTAGAACGATAATACCGTTTAAACATTTTAATTGTACTTGTAAACGTGCAAAGCGAAAATAAGATAGATTACCAATGGTGGCGTCCGTTTTAATGCGTAGTCGCAAAAAAAGAAAAAAAACCGTGAGAGTAGGGATCAATTATAGTACTACGGTGAGACTTTCTCTGTCTTTTCCAACACTCTTGACTATCAAACAGACTACACAAGAGTATATTACACGTGTCATGTGCGTGGGTAACACGCACTTCCTACGCGTGTCGTGCACAGCTTCCCACGTATCTGGATCGACGTAAGTACGTGTCACGGAGGATAAAGTTTTATGTTTAATGCCACGCATCACTGTGCGGGGTACGGCGAGACGTTTGCATCTCAAGCGTGACCAATCGATCTGTGAAATCAATTTTCCTAATCGCAATAATATACTGTATCTCCAACTGCGTCATTCGGGTTGCGACTTAATTCCTTGGCAATTGAATATCTGGATCGTAAATAGCTCAATAATGTGTTTTGACTACGTTCTCTCGTATCATGAAATAAATCGATGAACCGAGCTGAATTTTTTCGAGCATCGCAGACGTGGCTGTTGGAAGTGACGAGACACGTTCGATTGCCTCGAACGAGGAAAAATAAGTGGTAGTGTGGTACCTTGTGTGTTCTTGGACACGCAAACGATATTTCCACGGCAATTGAGAAGGACGAAAAGTGCGGGCACCAGCCGGCGTAGCCAGTTGCTTGTTGCCTACGTTCGTCATTTGCCAACTGTTGCCAAATAATCGTTACGATGATGCTCTACTTCCATTGTGAATAATTTGCTGGCTATTTAATATCCCGATAATTTCAATATATTTTAAAAATAGTTGACGCAACGAAAATAAGATTCGAAACTAGTTTTTTTTTTTTGTTTCCTTTCTTAAGGAAGAATAAGTGGGTAATAATGCAAGGAAAGTTGTTAAGATTGTTCACGCGTCAAAGTACGAAGCTTCATTGTTGCAACAGGGAGAGGAAATAATTTTCAGCACGTCCTTGGAGAAGGGGGCATTTGTCCTCCCATCCGCCGACGGGCTCTTAATGGGTTTTTAGCCGAGGCCGTAAAACGCATTAAAACTCGTACCGATGACGAAGGAGGAGGTTCCTTCTTGCCAAAAATCAGGCTGTGCATCAAGGTTCCCCTCACAAATTCACGGCAGCACAGTGGTACTTAACACTCTTCACTTATTTTGATTGCAATGGCCACCAGTTATCAATTTGTAACCGGTTCCACTCTTCTTTTCCCCGTTAGAAATGGAACTTCGTTATTTTACCAGCGATAGAAACGAATGCAATTTATTGAAAAAAAATTTGTGAAACGGTTAATATTAAGTGCAACAAAATGAAGTAACAGAAAGAAATTGTATCTCGTTTGCAGGGAAAATAAAAAAAAAAAAAAAAAATTGTGCTTAAGAATTCCATTTAAAATACGTAACACGTTTAGAGGCAGATTAGGTTCGGCGAATAAACAAATATCAGGGTTCTGTTGATATAAGGGGGTTTGTGTTGGTACAGTGTTGTATTGAGAAACACTGGCAGGACCATCGTGGGCGTACCTCAGCACATCCCATATACCTACACAGGTTATATACTGCTATTCGGTTTTCGTGTTTAGGCGCAGTCCTGCGGCCTGGCTGCTTCCAAAAACTGCCGCAGTAAGACGATACTAATTTTCTATTAGGGTGCAAATGTGCAAAAACCGCCGTTATTAGGTGACGAAAATCGATCCCTGTCCGCACCCCCTTTCAAGAAGCTTGCACGTTTCTGTTTCTCCCCTAGAAAAGGACGACGGCTCATTCTCTTTACGTGACCTCACTTTATATTCCATACACTCGTACGAACAACCCTTTTGTCCAACGAGTTCACAACTCTTTTTTTTTTTTTTTTATCGTTAGAAGAATGATAAAAAAGTCTGATAAAAACGAACGTACGGACTGCATAACTTGGAATTCAGAGTAGACAGTGCTATTTTAAGGCACAGATTTTGCATCACAGGCTTGAAGAGAACACAAAAATTCCACCATTGTTGTTCGTCGATACGCTATACCAACTTCAACTATTTTGTATACGACAGTCGCATTACCTAACCAATGCCGCACAATTACCAGGAACCGAGTCCAACAATTATTCACAGTACCAAGGCCCCCGAAACCGGCCATTATCTAACCAACCTCCCCATACAATTCTCAAAGTCAAACCGGTAACCCTCGACAACTCGTTCATTTAAACGTCTAAAAAAAAACCTTCCTCTACGAAACCACTTTGTTAGGTCCTCGTAAACTGCTATCACAAACGACGAAGCTTCGCGTGCGATAATTGCATCGCGGAGCGGTCTCTATGGTCGAGCTGATAATTTCTTGCGACGTTCTTACCGCCGCGACTTTATTCCCGTTTTCTAGAGCGGCGTTGATACCGGTCGCGACGAAAGTAAAAGGCGAAGCGGTCGGTAGCGACAGAGTTATACGATCATGGACCAGTTCCGACGCTCCACATGCGATTGAGTTATAAAACCGTTCGATCGGCGGATCGACGAGCGGCGTTTAACAGGAAATAAAGCCGCGCAAATTGCCCCGGTGAACGTTGGAACGCCGCTTCGGGACAAGGCAGGAAGGTAACGGAGCCAAGTATTATGGAGATCGGACGTATCGCGGCCGACCGTTTAACGAGCAGTTAACGGGGTGCTCGGTTAATTACGCGCTGCCAATAACGTAACAAGTTACGTTTCGAATTAACGAGTCAATAGGCCGGCGAGATTTCCTCGCAGTGACCCCGACCGAATTGTTACATTTCACAGATCGGTCCAATCGGTTTCCATTTCTCTTCGGTTACCCGGACAACCTTGAATTGACGATGCGAAGTTTGATAACTGGGTTCTTGGGAGATAGTTAACTGAAGATGGATGTGAAATAACTTTTTTTATACGATTCCCTAAAGTAAGGATGATCGAGTCTTGGGTCGACTATCTGGTTTTTATTTTATTTTATTTTATTTATTTTTTTATCACGTTTATGGTGGGTGTAGTTAATTGGTTATCGCCAATTCTTTGCAACAAATTTTATTCACGACTGAATTAAAAATTATGAATTTTTATGAATTATGAATTAATCACTAGTACAGTATCCAGATTCGTACCCTATTCTTCGATAGAAAAGATAGCACTCGAAACTTCTAGTTCATAGAAAATCAACGAAGATAAGGAAGACGTATTAGATCGTGAACCGAAGTAACGATATAGAGAGCTAGCTAGACCGAAGTAGAGAAGGAATTCGCGTGTAGCCAGAAACGTGGGCGGGTCTCGAAGGCTTTCGCCTCTGTTCGAGTGTACAGGTCCAAAGTGGCTTTCACCAACAAAAAGGAAGAGGATCGCGATGGTTTGAAGGGAAACAGGGTTCGAGAAATTTCCACAAAAATTTGGAGAAAACTGGGAAATCGTTGCTTAGAGAACAATGTTCGCCGAATATCGGTGCATCTTGATTGCCTGATACAATTTTCAGAGGTCTGACACGCTCGTTACCGAGCCTCTTCTTTCATCGTGGATACGATCGCGTGCGTCGTGGCGGCAATCGAGGTTTACTAAATCGAGGACTCGAGTTCGCATGGCGTAGCTATTTTTATTTATCGTGCTTCCCGTTGTGCGGTATAAAGGAACGTCTGACTATAGCGACGGAAGCGTATCGATTCCCTTTGCGACGTTGTATCGAATTCGTGTCGGTTACGCCGGTCTTAGATTCGAAACGACTGAGGAAGTTGGAAAATGTTGCGTGCATTCGGGAAAAGAATTTGGCAAAAATAGAACATCGAGGCCAGGGAAGAAGCGTAGCCGAGAAAAAAGTTTGTGACGGCATGTCGGTTCGCCAGAGGCGCACGAGAACAAATTACATAAAAGACAAGAATCGCAGGATAAACGAGTGGGGAGGACGGAAAAAGAAAGAGAATGGCAGCTCGGGAAACGTGTAAATTGCTCACCGGCCACGCGAT
Source organism: Ctenoplectra terminalis (assembly GCA_019453375.1). Taxonomy (NCBI): domain Eukaryota; kingdom Metazoa; phylum Arthropoda; class Insecta; order Hymenoptera; family Apidae; genus Ctenoplectra; species Ctenoplectra terminalis. Next base: position 259,113 of record SMSQ01025832.1, on the reverse strand, counting down.
ACCGATCTAACGTGGTCCTGGATAGCGCTGATTAGAACGCGACTAGAACCGATTGAGCAGCGCCGATCGATTCGATTCATGGATATAAATCAGAACGTTGAGGTGCTCGAATGATCCAGTACGTGGCAAAGCTGTGACTCGTTCGACGTGTATTACGTAACGCGGATGCGTTAAGAAAAATCGACGATTCTATTCTTTTTTTACACTCTGACAGCACAATTTTGTATCAAGAATCCATTTCATTGGATACGATCGAATTTGGTTAAATCTTGAATCCTAACTTTAAAGAATATCAAACGAACGTGACCCAAATTTTTCTTCCCACCTGGATACTGTAACAGCAACGAACACGAATAATTCGATTGTGCCTCGAACACACTGGTAATTTGCGATCGACGTCGCGTAGGCCGCGGCGCCACCGCAAAAATCGGGCATTACACGCGTAGAAGGCGAGCAGAGATTCTAGATAAGGGTGGCAAGAGGTGAAACGCATAAATTACGACGTCGTGGCCGCGTGATATCGATCTTTTTCGACGGGAAACCGATTGGTACACGCGGGTCGATTGAGCGGCGCCTATCTAAGCCGATTCGCGAGCCACGCGTATAAATCAGAACTGGCCGGGTATGTTTTCCAGAATGCGGCGGATTTCTTCGCCGGTCACGGCGATGCTCGAGAGATCGCGCATAAATATTCAGCCTCGACAAGGCTGCTACACATGTACACGCGCGAGTCTAGAAGCTAAACCCGAAGATCGCACCGCTTTTAGCTCTTGGCCACTTCTGCGCCTCTATTCGCTCGGTCCACGTGTGCGGATGCATTTGTATGCACCTTGAGGTTTGTTCTGCTCGATACTTCGACTGCTGCACGTATCCGGAGTCGTATTTTAGATTCGTATGCAACCCGGGATTGCTCGTTTCGAGAAATTTAATTGGAGGTCGGGTAATTAATTTCGAACTTCAGAGTGTGATCGTTCTTACGTTCAACTACTTATCTCGAACGGGGTTGTAACGAGTAGAAGAAACTTTTGTGAGACGAAGAACGTAATAATTGTGATAAAACTTTTTGATGAATTGTTCGTAGCTTTTTAATAAGACTGCGCGACTTTTTTTTTTTATTATTTCATAATCGAATAATGGAATGGTAATGTTGGTTTTTTTAAATCAACTTCTCCGATTATATAACAAGTACCTTCATGATCTAACGATAAACCGTTAATTTCATACATGAAATTGTTAAAAAAAAAAAAAAAAAAAAAAAAATTAAAAGTAAGATACCATCTTTCTCGGATATTAAAATCGCATTGAAGGAAAATCTTATCTTCTTGATTAAGGCGTTTCCATTAAACATCAAATTCATTAACAACAGAAAAATGAAGGAACTACCTTTCTATGCCAGCAATGCCGGCATATTAGATCGCGTACGCTAGGCAAAAAAAAGTTGTACGACTCGTTGAAAAAAAAAGGGTGATAGGTTGGAGGGAAGGAACCGGTGCCCCAGCAGCATCCAGGAGGAAACGGCGATCGATTAATCGTCGCGATAGCCAACGGTTTAATTAGCCGGTGAACGCGATTTATGCCGGCCTGCCGCGGTCAGATACGAAATTTCCGTTTTATCTGTGCGAGCCAGCCAGCTAGAAAGGGATTCTAGGATTGATTCCACGAAATAATCCAGGAAGAGGATACTGCTTACATACAAAGCACCGTTCTTCGTTCCTTTCGTTCGCATAATTTTGTTCATCGCTGGTCACCGTTGTGAACACCATGCGGTCGTTAAAAGAGAAATGACTTTACGGTTAAAGAAGTCAGTATACGATTGACTTTCCAGTCGAAAAATTCGCGATCCAAATACGATTATCGTTGGAAGCTTGTTGATGAGAATAATAGATACCGAACAGACTGTTTACGTTTCCATATTAATTGCCAGACAGCATTAATCAGCGTGAAATTAAGCAATTTCTAAACGAACAACGCGGACGTGGCTGCTCTTCGTTTCTTCTATCCGATTATCGTGTTCAATAGCTTTCAAAGCGAGCTTAATAGAATCGTGGTAGAATTTTTATTTATCGTTCGAAGCTAGTTTGTCGACGCCTTTCAATTTACTGAATCACACTTAATTAACAACTTATACGATATAGCAATTCGATTGTTTTGCGTTCGACTATTCATGCATAATTAAATCGTACAACTATGTTCCGTGGTAGCGTTGAAAAAAGAAGGACGAATCGAGGGAAAACGAGAAAAAAATTGGAATGTTAATTATTCATTACAATACCGGGATTAATAAGGATTGACGAAGATTGCGCAATGAACGATCGTATTTTATCGATGCGATTCGATCCAGCATCGATTACCACTCGTTCGACGTTAACGTCAAGTGACTTGAAGTCCTTACATCTTATACTCTTCGAGTCAACCAACACCTGACAGATGTAGGATCCATTCTTTCAAGATGTTACCCGAGCCGGTAAAAGTTTCGTCTGTTTACATCTGCCAAGACGCGTTTCAGCGCGTACTCTCGATGAATCTTCCATCGGATGTCCCCTAGGGCGATATATTTTTACACAGACAACCAGTCGTTTCGATTTTTTTCCGTCAGCACGCTGTCCAGGATCGTAACGAGCGCGAAGATTGCTAGTGTGGATACGCACTATGTAAAACTTTCAAAAAAACGAGCAATCGCTGTTGAATTTTATGAAAGTTCTACCTGATTCTAAGAAATCCGCAATCAGTTACATCGTACTCGAACTGTGTTAAAAATCTACTCTCTAACTATTCAAGAAACATCCTTTCTATCAACCATTCCCCCAGAATTCCATGAAGATAAACATTTTCTATTTTTCGAATTACCATCATCGAAGATCAACAATCTCCGAATCGGGCAAAGGAAACAAATCAGCAACATACAGGAATCGACGTTTCCAATCGCAACGATTGACGGTGACCAAGCGACTTGCTGGAACCATCGACTAGTCAAAGGACTTCCGGTCCTTCCTATGTCGCGTCTGAAAGGGCCGGATGCGTGGAAGCGTACTAGTCGGTCGCGGTCTCTTACGCAACCGCGTATTACTACGTGTCACCGTGGCCATCGTCATCGTCAGCGTGTCGACGATAGAGGAACGTGCGCAGGAAAGAAAGACAGGAACGACGGAGGACAGAAGGATAGACGTCGACGTCTCTCGGTTTCAAGTGGGGAATCGCTTACGTAATTTCTTCTTCTTGGAGCAACTCGCGACGAACACACCGAGAAAAACCACTACCACCGATTCGTATGCATCTCTGTACGTACATTCGTTCCAAAGAGGAAGCCGCGTGATCGTTGTTGCGTATATCCATCGTTTCGCAGAAATCTGACAATTCGTCGACGGTTCGTTAACGCGACCAGCGTTGGGTTTTCGTTGCTCCTCCCCAGCGGCGACAATGGAATTTTTTTTTTTTTTTTCTATTCTTTTTTACTTCATCCTTTGTATTTTTACATGAATCGCGGGAAAAAAAACCCACCTCGTGGCAGATTCCGCGCTACGCGAGAACACGAAGGAGCATGGATCATTAATTGAATCGCGATTTTACGAAAGAATCTGCTGATTCATCGGCGTTAGTGGTACAGAAAACGTGGAATCGAGTGTGCAGACGCGATCGTACGGCGTATTTTAGAAAATCGATTCTAACGCTTCGTCCTCGTTGGATTCTGCGCTGCGGAACACGGTACAGAGATGATCTACGGACAGTCGATTCCTGTTGTTACGGTCTGATCGTTAGTCTTCTTTTTTTCCCCGCGGCGGCATTAAGGCGACACTCGATCGGTGCCTCTTTTTTTTTGCCGAGATTCTTCCGAGCTAGGAAAAACACATCTATGCGATCGATTTGTGAGAAATGAAAATTCAAGAGGACGAGAAGCGACGCATTATACGATTAGCCGGAGATATCGGAGCGTAGGCACGGCGTGGAATTATTTTTCGCCGCTGTTTGCGAGACGTTCAACTAATAAGTCATTGACGCTCGCTGTCACGTCAAGTACGTATGACTACTATTCTATATGTTGAGCGCGAACGGGAGCCCGTTCTTCAAGCTTTCTATCCGTTCGATGAATTCCCCTCGTTCCCGGATTTCTGGCGTCGCGGAATTCATACCGCACACAATGCTCTACCGCATTGTTCCACGTTCCTCGATCCCGCTCGCTGTCAATTATTCTAAAAGCGAGCCACCGTCTGGCGGAAGAAAAACCGGCCGATTTTTCCTCGCCCTCTGGCAAGCTAGTTTCACTGGTCGTAAATCGAATTCGAGTTATCCGCGCGTGTTTTCTGTACAAAACCGGCAACCGGTACTCGCCTAGACACTTGACCTCGACCATCGACCCAATTTTAAGACTCAGCCCCTGAACAAACCGATACGATGCGAGAAATTTTCTGTCTTACGCGTAACATTTTAATGAGGCCCTGCATGCGACACTGGCGCATCCTGCACCTGTTTAAATTACATATTCGAGGTAAAGAATTGTTTTTTATCGGTTCGATCGTCCAGTGGCGAGCAAAATTTACGATCGAAAGCGAGTCGATGGAAGAAGAAAGGAATTATCTCGTGGTTTTATATATCGATCGAATCGTTATCATTTTATTAATTTACGTACGCAGCCCTGGAGGATGTTGAACGCTAAAGGCCGCGTTGTTATTAACGGCGACGCGTTTCCTGGAGAACTGGAAGGGCACCAGTCAGCCAAGTAGCTACAGGTGGTTCTGTAACAGCGTTCTCCTAGCCTGCTACCGATCGCTGTTACTCGTTTCTCTCCCTTTTGCCTCTTTTCTCCCCTTTTGTCGCGGCTCCCGTTTCCCTTGCGCGCGTTTAATACGCGCCGCGATCAAATGAAAGCGCCGCGCGCTCCCGGCGTAATTGCTTGGAATTGCAGCGGGCACGTTCAGCGTGATAAAATATTTCGCCCATAAAACGCCGGCACGGATGCTTTATGAAATATTCAACTGCTGCTGCTTATCATACGGCGAGGACAACTTGGAAACTTCTCGGATCGAGAAGCGTTCGGTTCTGTGAAACCGTTGACGCGAGCGTTGGATGATGAAATGATAATGTAATGATAATGGGATACAAATCTTGAGTAGCCACGTGGAAATATGTGGATGTAAGTAATAGAGAAGGAGTACCGGTGTGACGTTTATGAGTGGTTTGACATAATTGCTTTAACTAAACGTAGTATATTCGAAGGTGATAAAATATTTCGTTCGTAAAATGTTGAGCAGAGTACAGTTCACGAGGTGGTTGAGTTATAGTATTGATTTCAAGAAAAAAAAAAAAAAAAAATAGATTGTCGTGTGCGAAATCATTTCGATTCATAGATATTCCGGTGACGCGGAAAATATAATGTGTGATATCGACTCGGTGATGAATGAAGAAATTTTATCTCACGGAACACCAATTATTCATCTGTTATCGAGCGATAAATAATTTAATAGATTAATCGTTTTTAAGACCACGGAGAGTAGGGAAAAAACGTGTCACACGCGCTGTGCAATAAACTATTTTGTTCGTACAGGTTCTAAGATATTACCATAATTCTATCTTGCGACTGTGAAATATACTTGAAACTTTAGGAAGTTGTACTATTCATCAAACTACGTTTGAGTCACGCTGAAGCGACACTCAGGAATGTTGGACTTCTTATCAGGAAACTTATTCACAATGTTGCCTAACCGAGACAATTGAAGCTACTCATACTACTTACTGCGACAGGAAGCTACTGCATAACAAAAGGAAACCAGAAACAGAACAAAAGAGAACTACGGGCTACTTTTTTTTCAAAGTTTACCTTCCTTTACGAAGATTGAAATAACCTTTTCCTTAAAAAGTTTCGATCCAACAAGAACGAGTTCAACAAAATTTCATAATCGTTCGTTGATCAAGAATCCAACAAAAATTACACAATACAATACAAATTTCTTGTGTCGCAAGAAATTTCTCAAGCTCAAGTCGAAGGATCCACCGCGATCTAGAAATGATCCAAACAATCGGTTCAAATTCACCGTTCTTCCAGACCAAACGAAGACCTCCATCGATCTCTGAATAATCAAGATTGACAAGATCACCAGAGTCGGTGCTCTTTGTGCGTCAGCGTAAATGACTATATTTTCTATGGGGCACTTGAACCTCCCCGCAATTCGTATGCATGCAGGAACGCGTCAGACCTGGAAACCGTAGAACGATTGTGCAGCCAGATGCCGACGCGCACCTTTGGATCCACGATCGTAGAACAGGCAAGAAAGAAGAAAGAAGAAAGAAAGACGAAGAAGAAGAAGAAGAAGAAACAGAATAAGAAGAGGCGAAGAAGGAAGCAGCAGGCCTTTGGTATAGGTGCGTCGTAATGACTGCAGCTCGGCGAGCGGCCGATGGATCGCTCGAATACCATGGTAGCATCGCGAAGCCGCATTTTTCGCGTAACTGGAAAGACTGCGCGACCGCGGGCGCCCTTTTCTCTCTGAAGTGGCCTGCTGGCGAAGGTAGAAGGGAAGAGGCAAGAAAGAAGAAGACGCGGGGAAGAAAGAAGGAGGAAGGACGACGAAGAAGTGCAACGCGGTGGAAAAGAGAAGGAACGAGATCGAAGGTCGAAGAAGGAAGACAAGCGTGACTATCGTGGCCGATTACGACGGGACCAAAAGGAAAATTCTGACTCGTAGGTGGCGTTCTATCGTGATTAGAAACCTTCTTCTTCTTCTTCTTCTTCTTCTTCATCGTCAAGCGGACACTGCCAGCTATCCTCGAGGCAAGATGGACTGCCACGCTCGAGGGAGCCTCTGACGCGTCGCATCCGCAGCGATGGAATTCTTACATAACCCGCGCCACCTCTCGTTCCACGTTATTGTTGCCGTTGCCTTCGTTTCTGTCGTTTGCTCGAAATGCCGATGTCGTCATTCCATCGAGGATTCAACAGGCGAGGAGGTTGGAAGGGGACAGGGAACGATGGAAGGTTGCACCAGCGACGTGAAATTATTTCTGGCGAACGAGGAAGTGGGAATTTTCTGAGACGAACCTGTGGAAAATCAGCGGAAGACACCTTTGAAACTCCATACGCGAGGTTCTTTTTTTTTGTCCTTTCTTCCTGCGTTCATATTTTATTCAAAAGTGTTGTGTCGTGTAGTTGCTTCAATAAAGAGACACTTAAAATTTAATATCCCTGTAAAGTCGATTGAAACGGCGAGTGTCGTCGATCGATAGCTCGGGCGAAGGTGAGAAGGTGAAACGATAAAAGGCGCCGCGGCTTCTACGAGGTGCGAATCTCGCGGCATGAAATCGGAGCGACGAGAGAAAACCTATGGGGCTTTATAATGGGTCGAAGCTGGTCGAGTTCTCAGGACGCGACCGAGGAGAAAGAGAGAAAGAGAGAACAGGTGCGTGACGTCAGGTGGGCAGCACCTCAGGGCCGCGCGAGTGAGGCCCCTTACTACTTTTCACTGAAACAGATCGCTGGTCAAACGGCGCCGCTCGTAACCGCGTGCACATCCACAGACGCGTTTATACCTCGCGAGCTGAATAATCCGCGAACGTAACTGATCATTCTTGTCGCTACATATCCAAATAATCTCGATAATCTCATACGATATATTAGCATGATATTCATAGATGAAGAGTTTTTTTTTTTTCTACTTCTTAAAACTTGTTTAATAAATAGTAAGGGAAGTGATCTTCATCCGTTACCTATTTAATCCAGAGTATAATACTTTCCACCCAATTTTCGCTATATATCGCAGCAAAGAATTCAAATTAAAGAAAGCTTCCTATAAAAACTATGGTTACACAAAAACGTAGGATTCTAACTGGAATGCAACCGACTTATAATAACTTGTCGCGATCGTAGAAAGCATGAAGCAAATAGCAGCTTTCCCGCTTGGAAAATTGTTACTCGAAGAAGGAAAATTGCGAGTAAGGCGAAACGATGAAAAGACAGATGGAATAAGAAACGTTGATCCAGGGGTGAAACAAATGATCGAGCATCGGGGGTCCACGACGGAGACGAACGCCACGTTGTAGCGATCGTCGAAGCAGAGTGAACGTCGAAGCCTCAGCGGGGAGGAAGACGAGGACAGAGAGCCGCGCTTGTAAATTATGTATGAGAATGTATTCACGGGGGATTACATAATGGCTTGTTTACGGCCGCATGTAAACAGCAATCAATGAGGCCAGCCACAATCGCTCGCGCGTTTCGTCCAGAATCCAGAACGCGTCGCGGCAATGGCTTCTCTGCTATGGAATGGCGTGAAACGGAGTGTGACACGATGGAAACGGTGTATCGTGATACGAGAGCCGGATTGATGGGTTTATTAATTATTTATGACGATCGGATGCCATTTTCGTCGCTGGTGACACGCGACTGACACTTGGTCGTCCATTTTTAAACGATGTCTCGTTTACCAGTCGCGCCATTTTTGCGCATCGAGTTCGGATAAAAAATTTAAGACGAGATTAAGCGATTTGAATTACTATTGTTTTCTATCTGTGAATCTTTGACATCAAGCCTGATTATTCATCAAAGAGTATTGGAGAGTTTGATAGCTACTTCTAATTTTTGAATCTTTAATTTCACTTTTATTCCTTTACCGCGTACATTTGCGAGGTTAAGTTAGAGATTTGTATTTATTTAAGGGTAATTATTTCGTCGGATTACGATTGTCTCGTATCGTAAATCTTCGAGTTTCCAGTCCGCTGGCTACCGATACGGTGTCTGGTTAATCGTATTACAGAATTCCGAGTTTGAAAGTCGAGCATAATGCGAGAATATACGATCGATAAGATAGAAACAGTGACAGAAATACGAAATCCTTACGATGATTATAAGTCTTCGGAGCGTTGCTCCACGGTGGCACGGTGCGTTTGTAAATTACACGAATTAATTCGACGGTTTCTTTGAAGGCTACCACTCGGTCTTAACGAGCGTTTAACACAACGCGGACCATGTGAACGATTATTAATGACGGGGAATGTATTAAGTATTGTATAAGCGTCACGGGAAATCTGTTTGCACGGTGCAAGCCTCGCAAAGATACTCCTTTTTCTGTCTATCTCCTTTTCCTCGTCTTTTCATCAATTTCTATTATTCCGACGACACCGTTGTTCAAGCAAGTATTGAATTACAATCTTATCAATCACGAATTGGAAATCTCGAGGCTCGAGGGTATTTTCCTCTGAATAATTCCATTTTCTACGAGGTGGAATGATAAATGAATCCCATGGTGTCGCGTTTTTCTAATGATAACGCCATTATCGTTCTCTCGCGTCGAGGAGCCTCTTTATCCAACGATTCTCAGGATCTCTACTCTTTCCTATGCCCTCGATCAACCTCCCCCTCTCTTTCTCTCCTTTCTTTCTCTCTTTCCCGCCAGTTCCCGATGCAAAAATGTAATTAAAGGCGTGCGCTCGCGCGGCCCTCGCGCACACACACATAATGAAAGTGGATGGCAACTGGCGGCTCGGCCGCTGCGAGTGAATGACGCCCGAAGGCCACGAAGGTGCCGCAACATGTGTGCAGTTGCAGTGGTTACGTGCACACGCACGCAACAGCTCGGCTCGTAAGTGCCAGTTAGACGTTCGTTCTACGCGAAAAACGCCTCCTGTCCCGTGGAAAGACGATGCATCGATTCGCCATGGAGGCCAAGGGGAAAAAGGAATCGCTTGGCGGCGTGTGCGTTCGGGTGACACGCGGACTCGCGAGAAATCCATCAAGCGAGGAGAATTTTCTCCCCGCTTCCTTGCTTCTTTCTGCAAAACTCAGAAATGAATGAAGACGTACCGCGGTTTTTGCGAGACCAAGTATGAAGCACTAGGAGCATCGTTTTGATCCTTCGGAAACTTTAAAATGGGAAAGGACGAAGATTTTGGTTTTTCTGTAGCATAAAGAAACGAAGTGAATCTGTCTTCTTAGATTCCGTACAATTTTCCTTAGTTTCGAGAGGCACTTGATGCAAGAAAACGATTGCAGGAGAATTTCAACGATAAAGAATTTTAAAAAAAGACACGTAAAATTGAATACAATGAAAAATGATATAAACGAAGTGACGTTTGATAAAAAAAAAAAAGTCTATGAGCCACAGAAGAGGAAGCCCAACGCGAAGACCAGCGTCGAAGAGAAGAACGATGCCAGGCCGTAGCTACTTTCCACGTATAATTGGGTTAGATACCACTCCCACCTTTCCTTTTTTACCAGCAAGATTTCCCATTATTCCTCCGTTGGCTGCCGATCCTTGACACGACCAGACTATCGATTCCGCCACGGCGATCCCTCGTTTGTAACCGGAAGACCGGGAATGGTACCGAGAGAAAAAAAAGCTTCATCTTTCTCTCTGCAGGTTCGGCGAGCCACGTTGACTTCACGCTAATAGGCAATCTCTCTTTCTCCCTCTGGTTCCCCATTTCACTTCTCCCTTTTTTTTTTTTCTTAATCAGGTAGACACAACCATTACCTCTGCTTCCTTTCCTCGTGATCGTGGCGAGGAACTCGTTGGTTGAAATACTCGTGCACGCAGCCTTGAAAACTCTTTCGAAAATTCCTATCTTGCTTCATCGGTCGCTCTCGATGTCCCTTTTTCCATCATCATCGCCGTCGTCGTCGTCGTCGTCCAACGATTTTTTCGTTTTGCTTTCCAATCGTTGGACGAATAAAAATATGATTGAAGCAGCTTAATAACCTGGGAGGGGATGATGGTATGCGTTGAAACGTCTGTCGCACAGACGATCTGGATCCAAATGGAAGGGTGTGCCATACCGGCCGAACGAGAAAAGCAAAGAAACGATGCTCGTGAAGCGTGAACGCAATTAACGCGATAGTTTCTTCTGTTCAGAGTCGGGACGTAATTGCTGGACGTCTTACGTTCGGTTTTCCATCAGGCCGGATCGCGATAGCTTTTACGTTCAGCTTTCAATCCAAACGCTCCGCGAGAAAGCATCATTCAGAGGGGAGAATGTCGACAGAAATGGTTGGCCGTGATAATTGAAAGAGAAAAATGCGCAGATAGGCGACCAGGCTTCGTTGGTGAACTGTTTCGGTTCAAAAATCGTAGGTGAAACTTATTTTATCGATATCGAAGAACAGAATTTTGAATGGTAAATAATAATAAAAAATTCAAATTCAAATCTTGCCCGCTGTTCATCCGAGTAATAAATACATATAAAATTTGTACCGTTGGCTCGTTAAATATGTTAAAAGAAATGGTCAAACACCCACGCGATTACTCAAGACAAAGGCAACGGACTGTGAAGAGGAAGAAGGCACAACAAGTTGAACATTTTTTAATAAGAGGATGCAACTAAACGAGACGCGACGGAGTTGCTTTTGTTTTTGGAGGTCAGAACGAGAGGAGAGTGTTGAGCAGCACTAATTGACCTCAGGGGCCCGACTGACCCGGCGTGCGTCCGAGCTGACAGCCCGGACCAGTCGACGATTAAACTTCCCGTTAATATTGCTCGCTCGTTCTCTCTTTTTAACTCTCTTCTTTTCACTCTGCCTCTCCTATACGTATACGCTCTGTCCCTTTCTCCGTTGGTCGTTTCCCTTAGCCACGTTCGTCCTTATACGCTTATCGTATTTGTCCATCCGATTCTCTCCTTTCTTCCTCCATTTCGTCCCTCTTTCAAGAACCTTGTTCGTAACTTCGCCTATCCCTGGCCACCTACACCTTGGGACGAGACATCTATGAATATTTACGCAGGTGGTAATCTAGGGTCAGATACTGTAACGAGTATTACCGAAAATTGACGGTCGGGGGTGGATAGAACCACCCCTTTCGTCGAGTATCTATTCGATGAGAGGGTTCGATGCATCACGCGATTGCGTCATTGAATGACGCCACAGGAATGAATACGGAACGAGTTACTTAGACCATGAGTTATTGAATGCTTTGAAAGCTTTTAGAATTAAAAATTATCTTGTCTACCGTCGTTATCAGGATTGATCCAGAGATCTGCGTCTAACTTGCTACGGACTTCGAGATTTACTAGGTTCATTAGATTTATTAGATATCTTCAAAATTTCTTAATTTTGAAAGAAGCAAATCTTTGACGTAAAGTCAAAACCAGAAATTACTGAACGGCAACTGTGTCGTATCTGTTTCCAAAAAATCCAAAGGTTGTGGCAGGGGTAATTAAACACCTCACCTTTGCTTTCCTAAATACTTCATTACGCTTATCTAAGTAATCAACAAACTTTATGGCGGATACTCTAAACGACGTTACACTCACAACTGTTACCATCGAATTTCCCTCGCCGAAAGGTGTTCACGATGCACTTGCACGTGCATCGCAACGTCCAAAACGCTACATCTAGAGAACAAAAAAAAAAAAAGTGCACCTCTTCCGGCCCTATTAGCGACCCCCGATTCCCTGAAATTACTTGCCCATTTTCGGGACTCCGCTTCACGGTTCAGAACTCCCCTTCGGCCGCGATCTTCGAACTATTTTCTGACAGCCCGAACCGGAAGTCGAGACTACGATCGAACGGGAACGCGTAAGGTACGAGGTGATTTCGTGGTGAAAAATTTTCGTTCCCGTTTCCGGATCTGCTTGTCGGGCATATCCAGACCGACGAACGAGCGAATGAGCGAGCACGAGCACTGACGCAGGGCCCCTGTCATTATTTCCCACAGCCGCCGTATGTTTCTACGGTTCCGCTAGGCTAATCCCAAGACTCGGTGAGAGAACGATAGAGGGACAGGGAGAGGGAGCAAGAAAGAGGGAGAGAAAGAAGCCACTGTGAGAGGAAGGAAGGATTCCTCGAGGGGCCCCGCGTACAACCTGTCGTGTCCGCCTTGACAAAACAGCGAAATTGCCTTGGGGGATAACGGCGGCGGCAACCACGGTCAAGAAGAGTAAATTCTTCTTTATCAAATGGAGAAAGAAATTGCTGGCCGGAAAGCAACAGTTTTATACGAAAGCCCCGATAGCCCTTTCTCACGGACAGACGGTGTGTCCGTTTGTGTCAAACTAGAAATATGATTTGATAATGCGATGGATTTTCAAGTTTCTCAAAGAAGATTCAAAATTAGAACTAACGAAACGAGAGTCGCTTGGAGGATAGGAATATTAAAAGTTGTCATTTCTGTTGCTATAAATTGATGAAAGGTTGAAAGGTGATCAGGTACGATAATAGGGAAGAAGATATTGTAATTTATAAACTTCTTTTTTTAACGAAGCAAAGGTATGTAGTAGTGTTGTGAAATTTTTATAATGCAATTGGAATCTTCCGATCCTATTTGGTGCCACAAAAATAATTGCAACTTTTAAGATTCCAGCTTGTAGGAATTAGACCGTCCATTGTTTCACGTTGTACACGAACATCGCAACTCTAAATGCAGATCCGTCTAAATCATTCATCGCGTTACGAACCTAAGTTGAAGTATTCCATTGTTTTCGGGGCAGGAACTATCGTTTCGTTTTTCGCTGTTCTACGACCATTTTGTGGCTAGACTCTTACGTACACCCGTAAGGACTTGATGTGAATTATGCAGGTGAGGCCAGATATGAAAGCTAGGTCGCCGGGGTTCGTAGGTTCGTGGTCGGCATACCGTGGTGCAGCGGCATCCTGCCTTTGTGAATGTTTTTCTGCCTCTCTTTCTCTCTTTCTCCCTGTTACCCTCTCCCTCCGTGGCTGTTTCATTGCGCACTTACTGTGGCAACGGAACACCCGTAGCCACGGTTAAAGTCGATGTGAAAACTTGTCTTTGGTGTCGGTTAAAAATAGAATGCCAAAGGATAATTGAAGAAAAATTCGAACTCGGTCGTCCAATTATAGAAACCGAAGGAACAATCGAAGGGAACTCCAAAGTCAGGCATAAGTGTGTCGACGTATCCTATGAACGCCGTTCGATAGGAGAGGATCGATGCACCTGTGGTGCTCCTATGTCACACGAAACGACGAAACAACGAAAATATATAGAGAAACCGAACGAATCCTACCATTTGTAAATGATCGAATAAATTGAACGATTGAAAAATGAACCGAGGAAGAGGTAGGATTTTTTTCCAGGATTATACAGGAATGTTCGATCCCATTCCTCGAAAGGGTTCCTCGGATTGGTGTCACTCGCGTGTAAGTTTCTACCAGCAATCAGGTCGACGTTTAATTCTGAAGTGGAGGGTGTATCGACCTAGTACGGGCATGAGTTAATAATAACAAAGAATCTGGGCCCTCCTTTCGCTGTCGTTGCTTGCGTCGTTGAAGAAGGGTTCGTAATGAAAGAAAGTTCTAATCGTCAGGAGTTGCTGGTCGTTGCTGGTATTGGTGGTGGCTGAGTAGGGAAAAAGTTTGTCATTTAAATTGCTGGATAACTTGTCGCGTACAAGCTGTACAGCCGTACACTGACGAACTCTGCTCGTTGTACGTAATCTGAATCGAACCGCGGGACTAAAACCGTCGACGTCATCCTCAATCGTTGACATCAACGATTCTACGAGTATAGTATTCTATGAAAGACACGTAGCAGCGTCGACGAACAAGCTTTTTCGACGTCGTTTCTGTCGCAAAACTTGGAACTATAGCGCGAACCGTTCGATGAAGTTCATGCCATGCTTTCGTGACGTTGACGACGTTACAATCGTACCACATCAACGACTCTTTTGTGCTTGTCCATTACCATTTGTTAAGCATGTTGAATTCGTGGAGCGAGGTCCAAGGTTCTTGGTATCGGAATTTGAGACATTGAATCTATCGGAAAAGCGTATGGAGCCGCCAAATTCTTCATACTTAGGGTTCTTGTTTTTTTTTTTATTATAGTCCCACGAAAGTACGCGACACCGGAAAATTATTCGAAATTAAACGTTCCCGCGGCTAGGATGCTTTTTGCACGCGACCATTACCAGGTTCGTGTTGTAACGACGAAATTAACGATCCGTGAAACCGATGCCGCGTTAGCCACGATCTCGATGGAGCCTAGCCGTAAACGTGGCATTAGGATTTTTAAGTTTTCGCTGTGTCGGCTGTGTTGTCGTAACTTTATTGTCGAACGATTATTAACGAAACGATGGCCGTTTACAGGCACGGAATATCACGGATTTCTAATTGAATTTGCATACACGATAGATTAGATATTCATAAGAGAGGATCGTACCGATCGATGTTACTTCTTAGCGCCGTCGTAGAGGACAACTTCATTCGATGGTAAAAATGAAGAAAAGAGAATGCTAATGTTACGACGATGGTTGAAACGTGTAATCTGCTGTATTTAGACTACCGAGTTTCGCGTACAAATTAGGAGTACGTGTTCCGGCATTACGGCCTTGTTAATACGTATACCTCTTGAGAGGTAACACGATAGCACCATCGCGGCCCGATTTACAAAGAAGATCGATCGACAAAGGGCATCTGATAGGCTCTACCGGGATCTTGCATTGAATGGATCGCGGTCGGTTCGTGGTGTGGTTTACGCGCTCCCAAACACGAGTGGTATGATACCGGGGTGTAAGGCTGTGAACCTTTAAGCCTGACTTACACGCGACTATTTCAAGCAATCCAATAATACCGCTAAGTTGTAACCGGTGAACTTTCTACCTTATGCGTAAATGTTAACGATAAAAATTTACTAGTTTTATCTTCTAGAAATTTTCATTCTTCGGTGCAAGGAATAAATCGAGTTTTGATCCGATCTTTATCCTTTTTCCAAAGTCTGTTATCACTGAAAAATTTCTACATAAATGTTAGCCACCTATTAGCCCTCTATAACCCTCCATAATATTACTACCATTCAATTTAATTATTATGCCATTGTACCGATACCAGAGAGTCTACTTATACCACTTATTGATTCGAAAATTTTTCGATTAAAATGAGAATCTGTAATAAATTATAATTTTTCTCATAAACATAAATTCTGGTTAGAGATGGTTAACAACATATTCTCAGTCTTGCCAAGAAAAAACAAAAAAAAAAAAAGAAAGAAAGAAATACTCGAGATAAACATTTTATTCCAACATTCTCCAAGAAAAGAATCAAACCACGTGCATCTCTAACTTATCAGCTTCTGGTGTCTCGTCACAAACACCTTGGCAACTTCTCATCGCAAATCATCGACTCCATCGAGCCTACTTTACGAATTGGTCTAACATTCGAGAAGGTTCGCGTGGAGGATTTCTGGTGGCGTGAGGCCGGCTTAACGCGAAGGGGCCCGATCCTACGGTTTTGGAGGAAGAGTACAAAACGCAAAAGGGCTCGGAGCAAAGACGAGACGGTGGGCGGGGCGCTTCTCGGGCTCCAAGGCGATCCACTCCGACCTCTACCTTCTTACTTAGCGAGATAGTAGGCGCGCATCAACGCGTTACATCTTTCATGAAACAGCAAATGAGAATTAGAGATTGTATAAAAAAAAAAAAAAAGAAAAAAAAGTGGCCGATGTGTGCGTGTACACACGCGTGCCTCTGCTGTTCGGCCGCGTGCTGTCGGACGATTCACGGGAACAACGCAACAAACGGCAGCTGCTTGAGATACCATCAGCGTGGCCGAAGCTGCTTGATTCTGACAGCGCATTAAAATCACTCTTTTTCCCGAGTTCGTCCAGTTATATTAACCCACGCCCGAAACGAGTCGCAGGTATTGCGATCGAGGTGCCGGGCCGCACGCCAGGTAGACAATAATTATGGCCGGAGGCCTTTCGAGCGACACTTGTCCAGTTTAATATGAGGAATTCGTTCTTCGAATGTCGCTCTTAAGGATGATTGGTATTGATGTCTTTGATATTAATTGGCGACGTTGATTCTTATTTATCGAGGGAATAGGAGGAACCATTGTGACCGGTATCTGTCTCTGTAAGAAGAAAGGAATCTTGCTTGTTGAAAATTTAAAAAGAGGTGCCCCGTTAAAATGGTTGAAACCAGGAGAATAAATGTTTTTAATCTTACACTTGAAAATTGAAGATTAAAAAGTTTTAAATCGAAAGAAAGAATCGTTTCTATTTAAAAAGGACAAACTGAAGGCAGACGATGAGGACTTTGGACACTAATTTCACAAACTTTAATGATTTACTTCCTCTCCGACTAGTTACAACGATGGACGTGAAAACACGTATCAATCTCTAGACAGAGCCAGGCATCTATATCGACCTTTCGAGCAAACGATCTGGAGAACGTAGTTCAGGCAAGGTCAAGATATTTCCTAAGATTCTAAAGGTTGATCTCGTCAACGATATCTCATTAGTCCAATGTAACAGTCATTTCTATTAATTCATACGCGATACACTACTCAAGTTTCATGTTAAATGTATGAAAAAACAAACAGTGAAGACCACTACTGGGAACAGTCATAATTTTTAAACACGAATTCACCGTGCACCTCGCATGTCGTACACCCTCTTCATCGAACGTTTGTCTTTTCCAAAAATGAAACGAATATCGCTACGATCATCGGATCGTACGGACAAACACGATCCAAAGGAGTCGTTGCAAAAGATCTGGCGAAGTGCTGCACGTCGCTGGTAAGAAGAAGACGTTGCGGATCGATCGATCGGCGATCGATGCCGATTGAGACGTTCCTCGGGGCGCAGCGATGCCGCCTCGTTCTTTTTATTCTTCCGCAGCTTTGTGTGCAGAATCGGATTGACGAACGATGTGTCAGCGGTGACAACTGGCGCATACGCAGGCTGAATACAAAATGAAGCGGACGTTCGGTTGTCCGCTCGGCTTCTGCAGCAGCCAACCGAGCCCACGTGTGTCTTTGCCTGCTCGATTTTTACAATGTACCGAATGAATAATCGATGCCGTGGCGGACGATGGCGAATTCATCGGTCGACACATTTGTCATCACCTTTGGAATCTAGCGACACGTTCTTCGGGACACGAATCAGGTTTTTGAATGATCAACGAACGTGTTTTCCTTTCTGTTGGCAGGAGAAAAAAAGAGTTGGAAGAATTTAGAGAAAAAAAATTAATTAATTATACGGTAAGATCGACCGGAGACGTTGCATTGGATTCATTATGATGTTACGAAGTTTGAATATTTTTTACCACGATCTCGAACTTGTAACTGAGTTACGCGATGCCGATGATAAGAAAAAAGACGTAGAAAAAAGTGGATGAAGAGGTCATCACGCGGTGGAACTTGTCGTCTGACTGCAGATGCTCGTTTTCCCCTTACGATTCTATAGATACCGCGTTTTTTCGTTCAATTAACGTCGTCGATACCGGAAGCAAGCTTGCTTCAGAGATCGCTGGAATAAATAGACTGAAAACGGAATGAATTCACGTGAACCGTGGGGCTTACATTGGGCTCAATTTATTTCTTATCGCGACCAAAGAAAACCGCGCACCTAAGCCGATAAATTGAACCGATATAGCTTGTCAATCAAGGTCGTGCCTCGCCTCACGGAAATTCTCACAGTATAAGAATAAAACTTCACGTAACCTGAATTACGCAATCGTGCACCTGCTCGCCAATGATCCAACTAAGACAGTTGCAATTGTCGATGCGTCTCCAAAAAAAGAACGTCATGAATAATCGATCGATCTTCCTTATCCAATTAATCCAATAAATCACATTGATGCTCGAAGGAAGAATTTCTGCTTTGAATAACCACGCAACAAAGAACCCAAAGAGTATCCCTGTGACGGTGGAGAGTAGGTGAACACCTACGGAGGTCCGCACCTCCCCACGAAGCCGGGACAGGGTTGTAAAACGAGGCCCAGCCCGGAGCAATGCCGCAACTATGCGGTACATAGGGTCGCCGTGGCGGCAATAGAAGGAAGGCACACGAAGAACGAGAAGCTTGTGTGCAAGCGGATCACGATGGTGTATAGGGGAAGCAGAATGAAGAAGGATGGGAGACACGAAGGGGCGCCGCCATGAAACAAACGAATACCGAAAAGGGCTGACCTGGAGGAGCGACAGAGAAAGAGGGAAGGAGAGTTGCTCGGCTGTCGCAGCTTTAGGAAGAGAGATGGAAGAAGAAGAAGAAGAAGAAGAAGTAGAAGGCGACTCGGGTAAGAAACCGAGAAAGCAAAAGCGCGGGGACGCTGCCACTTCAAACGACCCGCGCATTCGTCCTCCCTCCATCCATCGAAGCGGTCGCCGCGGGAGTAGAGTCGACTGTAAAGAGAAAGAGAGACAGTGGAGAAGGGAAAAGGACAGGATGGCAAGGGAAGGGGCAGCCAGGACGACTACTCTGGATTCCTATAATTGTTCATTTTTGCAAATTCCCGAGTTTTTGCCCCGGAGAGCCCGGGAGTTCGGTAACCTCGCGCGATCCAACCGTTTCGTGGCTCTTGGCCCGCGTCTGCGGTGTCACTTCAGAGCACCTCCGCAGTCGAGAAACCGTTTTCTTCTGGTTTTGGTGTTCCATCGATGCGGTTCAGAAGGGAATTTGTATTGCTCGTGCGATGATTCGTTTTGCTTGCGAATGCGTGTTAATTGATTCTCACGTGATACTATGGATAAATCGTGCATGATATTTTAACGCGTTAATTGGCAATTGGAGTTGGTTGAATTAAGAAACAGGGAACCGAATCTAATGAGTCATAAAGGATGGTAAAGGACAAACGTTTCTTTCACGGTTTCGCGAGAAACGCATAATTCGATCGTTAGGGTACCATTAAAACTTCCCTAGAACGTTCCCACCGGCTCCGACACGAACTTCTCTTCTTCTCCTCTTTCTTCTTCGCTTGAAATCCTTCCGAGAAGTCGTAGAACCGAGGTGATACTCGCAACTGACCCGATACTCGCACGCGAGCGTGCGAATCGCAAGAATTTTCGAACTGCGATGCCTCGTTACTGAATGGCGAAACTCGCGAGTCCTCGCGAGAGTTTTCCTACCATTATAGAAGATGAAATATTTTTTACTCCAAATATTCAACCATGTATGCAATTGAAAGAAACAATCCGATGTTTTTCCAATTTTAACCAAACTTAACGGAGACCGACTAAAAAATTTTTCAATTTACTTCGAAATGAGAGGAAAAGGCTGTCGATCCTGGATGTTCCCTGTTCCTCGAATTCTTAGATCCTCTTTCTTTCCTTCGGATCGTGCGCGACTGCCACGAGAGAGGGCTCGGATTTACCGGCGAAATGTTGGATTTATTAGATCGAGATACGCGTGGGCGTGCCACGACGTGCCCCCCTGCCCACCCTTTCGGCCTTACCGTTAGGTACGTGCACGAGAGACTCCTCGAAGCTCGCGATGCACAAGCTAAAACTAACCTAGACAAGACGGAGAGGAGCCGTGGTGAACGATCACGCACACGCGTAGGTCGAGAGCCAAGACACAGCGAAGGAGGACCATCGCCAGCAGATGCCGGTTGATGAAACTTTGAAACTCCTCTTCGGGACGTTGTTGTTGCTCGTCGTTCTAGGAATCGAGAGAGGGACGTGGGTATCGTGAATTCGATCGTCGGCGCCGAACGATGATTTATGGGCGAGTAGAGCGAGAAAGAGGGTGAGTTCGTGAGAGGAAACGACGAAGACGAAGAAGAAAAACGGTGGAGGAAGAAGAAAAAGATCGAAGAACCGAGGGAAAGCAATATGGAACCGAGCCAGGGTACTATACCACGTCGATGGGATCCATGCTACTCGTGGGAATCGTGAATCAACCCCTCGGACGAAGAAAATGCTCGGTGCCTCGGGTTCGAGGCGGTCGGTACGATTTTAAGCCAAGAATAGCCAAGTGACGGTGGTGGATTGCGTGTCGTTAACACGGAGCGTTAACGAGATGCGTAATATCGGCAAACAGGCGAGAGCGGAAGTCTATACCCTGGCTCTAGTCTGACCGTGCAAGGGAAAGTCCATGCAGGGTAGCACGGTAGGAAGAGAACGTCGAGGCCTAACTACGACCTATCTAAGACCGATTCACCAACACACAAAAGCGATGCTAGAGGAAGCCTTTTCCTTTACCTCCTGGCGGCAAGCAACGCCGCTGCAACTCGCCGGGTTATTTACAGCTTCTTGGCATGGAGGTGAGCTCTCGCGGAGCCCGGCCACTGCCAGCAAGAAGGAAGTAAGGATGATTTATATCCGCAGCTACCAGTGCTGCTCCCAACCCGCGATAATACCAATCATTATCATCGCTTAATAACAGGCATTACTGCCAACATTGAAATAATGTGTGTGTACGCCAAGCTGGCTCAGCCATGGCTGACCCATTCTTACACCATCGCGAAAGGTACTCCCTTTCTCTCTCCTTCCTCCTTTCTTCCCTGTTCTTTCTTCGTTCAACGCGTTATTCACCAACCACCACCATCAACATTATCCTCTAACATCGCCACCTACTCTTTTCTCTTGTCTCTCTATGCTTGCCCGAGATATATATGTATGTATATGGCACCGAGATCATAGGGCTTGGATCCATGGTTGATATCGTAGGATGGTGCCCTCTTACCATAAAGTTGGTCAGGTGCAAGCATGCGCCACAAACGAAACGCATTGCGCCGCCGGTGATCTTCCTGAAAGATCTTCGAAGAAGGCGGGGAACGGGAGGAGGATTTCGTTCCCTTCTCGATGCAGGGATTCCTCGCACGAGGGAGGAAGCAAGAGGGCGCGCTTCTGCCGGTCGAAACCCCTCGAGCCTGTTTTGCGCGAATTCTTCTCGACTCTGCCGTGGTTCTCTACCCGAGGGACCGCGTTTGCTCGCTCTACGTCCAGGTATTTTTGGTTTCCACTTCGTAATAACTTCTGAGAAAGTCGAACGCTATGGTTCGTTCCTTTGTTTCGGTTCTTTTCAATCTGTGAGGATAGCCTGAAAATTCTGCCGCTCGAAACTATTGTTTGATAAAGGGAATGAGATTATAGAATGTTCCAGAGGTTTGAATAATTTTTTTTAACGAGCATAATTGGATGAGATTCTGTGATTCTTGTTTAATTATGTAGAAGGCATGTTTATTCGTCATCCGTGAATTGAACCTTCTCCGTGATTGCATTCATTAACCTTCAATTGGCACAGTGAAATGCTGGTTGCGTAACCGGTGGGGTAGTGTCAATGTGATAAAAGAAGTAGGTTAAACGTACACTTTATCTACTCCGTCGTACTATTGTGCTCGTGTTAATGTCGGTCCAACCCTTTTGAAATTTCTATTACAAAACGATTAAAATTATTTTTCCGATTTGTCGCGAAAGCATGGTGGCTTATAAATATAGAAACACTCGAATAGTATAATTCTATTAATTGGAGCAAAAATTAATTCAATACCAAAGAAATAAATTAAGAAAAAAAAAAAAAAAATGACTACTCAAACATTTTCTAAGAAGAAATCTCTTAGAATAAATAAGTAAAAAAAGAAATTAAAAAAAATAGAATCATCAACTATCAAGTGCGGTGGACAATAAGAATCCTTCGAAAAGTAAAAGTTACGACGGACGCGCAAGAAGGGTACCGGAAAAAATAAAAGGCGCCCCATCGCCATGGCGCCCCTTATACCTTGTCGACACGGTGGCGCTGCTTTTCGCGTGGTGTACTCGAGGAATCGCGGCGGCCCGGCGTTTCTGCAAACATCGAACTCGTCTGCCAGTAATTATTGGTATTTGAGGCACTGTGGGAGGTCCCGCGAGGCACGCCAGCTCTTTCGATCCACGTACATGCACACGCTGCTGCGTGAAAATAATTATCGGCCTTCTCTGCTTCTTCAAGAGTCAGCCTGCCAGCGATGAAGAGAGAAACAGCTATAAAGAGGATAAAGGGGGAAAAGGGGGACACCTTGGTAGCCATCGATAAAGGAAAGACGAGTTTCCGTCGCTCTTTTACGTTCCTTTTCCTTTCTCCTGATTGGAAAAATGCGATCTGCCTGCTTTTTTTCTTTTTTTTTTTATAACTCGTTAGGATTTTATTTCCGACGTTCCGAAGATTTGAGCGTCGCGGGAAAATGATTAATTTTCTCAATATTATTAATTTCGAAGCTTCGTAATTCAGATTAATTGATCGAAAATTTTAATTAAATAAAATTGTTGGGTCCTTCATGGAGACAAGAAAATTGAAATTGAATGTCGTGTTACGATCGCCTAATTCGAACGAAACGACCAACGTCACGAACCCCGAAGACTCGACTGCGACCCACAGAACCACAGAATAGAACAATTTGCCTACAGTCGGTGGAAGTTTCTTTTATCAGTGAAAACGTTCGCAGAAATTGGCCGCAATTCATTGCTCGTGTTGATATTGCGCTGCAGTGGAAAAAGTGGCGAGCTGCGGTCGACGAGATTCGATAGAACCATAAACGTGGAAAGGGAGAGATTAATAAGAGTCAGCGGTTAAACCGATGGCGGAAAAAAGTAAGCAATTACTTCAAGGATACGTAAGATTTGCCCCGAGGTAACGGGTCCATACGTAATCGCGAATCGGCACAGTGAATTTCTGCAACTTTATTCTTCGCCCCATTGAACACTATTAATTACTTTCCGTATTTTTCATCCAGGGGAGCGCGGGACCGCGACACAATTACGTCAGGCGTGTATGACACGTGTGAAATAGCAAAGCATAAGAGTGAGCACCACCGCGAGTTTCGTAGCCTGACAGAAAAACTAGTATTACTGGATTCACTTTTTTATCTATCGGGAACGGTTAAATGGCGAGCACAAAAAATAACGCGCGATCAAAGGCGTCAAATATTAACGAGAACGTCGAAGGGACCGAGAGGGACCGATAAGGAGCACGAAACGTGTTGTTCTTAACCGAATGAAACTTGCTTCGCTCAAATTGAAGAATCTGAAAATTGAATCGTACGAGGCAGAATTTTAAGACTGGATTCGTATTTTCTGTCGTGGAGCTGATAGTGTGTCAAGGTTGACGAAATGCATGCAGAGTGCATGCGAAAGAAAACTTGTGCATTGGAGCAATATTTATATGGAACGTTGATCGAGTAAAAACTGTCGGTGTATCTGGGTGAAGGAAAGTACACGGTAAACCCGAAGACGTATGATTATAGCGACAACGCAGGCCATTAGACAACGGAAACATCAATCTTGTAGCACGTTGCATCGTGTACGACAACTTTCGTCGAATGCGAGGGAAAGTTTAAACCGTGTCGTTGCCATCGACGATCCTGTCGCCGGACATCGTACAATAAAACAGCCTAGACGCGAATAAAAGGATGTACTGAACGCATGGAGCGATTCATCCACGTTAACAGTGTCTACGGAGATTCGTTGCAACTCTCGTTTGCGTAGCACAATGTTGCTTTTTGGGCGAACGATTTGTGATTCGAGAAATTGTAATTGAAGCATTATATTCTGAATACTGCCACCGGAATATTTCTCTTCCCTTTTAATGCAGTTTCCTGGGCTTAGTATTTCGTTTGCTACCAGAGGAAAGTGAGTTAAGATAGATCTGTTGAATTCTCGACACGTTGCTCTCTTTTCATGACTCACTGTACTTCGAGGGTGCATCGAAGCTTATTATTACCACCCCAATTATAAATTTTACTTCTGTCGTCGACTATGGGTCCCTCAAGACACCCATGTGGTCCAAACCCTATTAATTCCACCGTTACTTCTCTCGTCATCAAAACTACAAACTCTTCAACCCCTTTCGACCCATGTTTCGTTACAATATACATCCCATATAAAGATGACTTTCCTCGCAATGTTTTGACGTTCAAAAAATTGAGAACAATTCACCGGGTTAACGAGCCAACTGAATAACGAGGCCAGCCGTAATAAAATTGAATTAAACAATGTCGTGCACGATTCACGTGGATCACGGCTCGATGTACGAAAATACACAAGGGCGCGCGTGAGGGTGCACACGAACTCTCCGCGGAATAAGTCGTGCCATGCCGCGGATCGCGTGCCACGCCGCGAAACTTTCCCATTTGTAGCCAGTGGTCGACAGATACAAGCCGATAGCGAGACACATTGGTCTCGAGCCTCTATTATACAGTATTATTGCCGGGACGTCGATAACACCGCCGAGAGGCTGACGAATAGGGATAGCTGTCACACGTGAAACGAAGACAAGAAGGCCGAAGTTTGGTTCGTCGGACACATCCCTATCTTTACACGCACGAACCGGCTAACACGTCGATGAGATAATGGCACGATAAGCTGCCTCGATGCCGGTTACTTGACTAGAAAATAGGAAGGAATATGACGGAGATAGGGATGGTAGGAGATAGGGAGAAAAGCTAGTTTAGAACGAAGGAACGAAAAAGAACGAGTCGGTTAATCGCCCTTCTTCGAGTACCAGTGGAAGGGTATTTTGTATCGAGTACGCTTCGATACGGTTTTTAGGTGAATCGGTCGTTTTCAGCGGGAATAATCGCTGGGTTTCGATTATCTTTTTTTTTTTTTTTTTTTCGTCGTTGGACTCATTAGGGTTTGAGGACACTTCGATACCGTGCCGTGGAGTGACTTATATTTGGAAGCTTTGAATTATTTAGCATCGGAGGACAAATGGTTGATCTTGGAAAGGAAGAATCGTAATTTTTAAATAATTGAAATATTTTTACCGCGCTTTGAGAGTTTAAAAGAAAAATCGAAGAATTTTCCCAAGTTGTTTCTTCCGCGGGACAAACGTGCAAATATTAATTACTATTATCATAAGAACCGCCTAATGCCGCGAACACAATGTGGCTGACATTCGCGTAGAAGTTGGCGCACCACTTTCACGCGGCCGTCGCCTAACACTGGGCTGAACGAGCGGCGTTCGCCTAATGATTCATATGCGAGTCCGTCCAGCAGAATCATCAATTATATTCGAGCCATTGTTCCGCGACTCGAGACCGGGCCCCCATTATCTAATACATCTAACCTACAAAACTCGTAGCGACGTCGAGACACGCTCGACCATGGTTGAGTTCCACCACGAATCCACGGTCGAATCTGATAATGAAAATTGAACAGGGAGAAAGAGGGAATGAAAAGCGATTAAGGCTCATGAATCGGATGAAAAATTCACGATGTTTATCTGCGTTGAATCGTAGAAATTTCCATCCGATTTTCACGGTATATCCATAATACGCGATTGAAGAGGGATCATTAATTAGTCGATTCATTGTTCCATGGCGAGAAACTGAGCCCGTTATCTTTG
Organism: Ctenoplectra terminalis; assembly: GCA_019453375.1. Lineage (NCBI taxonomy): Eukaryota > Metazoa > Arthropoda > Insecta > Hymenoptera > Apidae > Ctenoplectra > Ctenoplectra terminalis. Next base: position 233,140 of record SMSQ01025832.1, on the reverse strand, counting down.
GGCGATCTGCACCGATAAACGCGGACGAAAGGCTTGGCAAAGTAGCACCGGAGGCATGTGTACACCGGGCGACGCCAGTGATAGGCAGATAAATGGACGCAGATAAACGAGCGGAAAGCGAGGGAAAGGTGGAGATACGGGGCGGAGAGACACATGTACGCGTGGTTATTCACGGATCGACGTCTGCTACGTTAAGTTTCGTAAGTGATCCGGTGTTACGTAGCGTTTCGGTAGCCGGGAAAAGGGGAAAAGATTACATAGTAAGTTACCTTGCTATATTTTTCGATTTTTCTTTTTTTTCCATACCGGTCCAGAGTAAAAGAATGGTACAGACAGAAGGAAAAAAATATATGGCCGAGCTAAGACTTTTAGTAAAGCGAGACATAACTGTGTAACGTGATTTTTAACTTCTTAAAGTGCTTGGATAAAAAATGATATAAAATAATAGCATAAAACGAAGGGAGGTTTATGTTCTCCACCTCAAGATCTCTTCCCCCCTATCTCAAGATCTCTCTTTCTTTCCCTATTCTAAAATCAAGTCGATCGATTGATCGAGAGCCTCTCGAGTCGCCTTTCCTTCCTCACGCCCGTGCGAAAGATCGTGTACTCCGTCCTCATTTTTCATCCCCCTTCGCTTCTGCCTTCTTCACGTGAGAATATTTCAAACTGTACAGTTGCGGTACACGCCTGTTTGTATAGGTACCCATGCATGGATAATAGTTATCCATGCGTTAATTTGCGTTAATTTCGATGACGCCAGGATTTTCCGCATGCATCGCGTGCTTCATCCACGGAATCCTCTAAGACCTTGATCGCAATGCTTGAACGGTGTCAGCTACTTATTAATCACGATAAAAAGGTGGGGAAGTTATCTGGGTAAACGCGAGAAGAATTTGTTGCACGAAACGCCGACCAGTTCCGGTTCATTCAAGAATGTTGATACACAAATCAAACAACAAATCCAATCGCTTGAAACGTTTCTAGAAAGTTTCCTTAGTAGAATGAGAGGAAAATAAAAAGAAAAAAAAAAATCTCGCTCGAATTCTCCGAGTTCCATGCTGCGGCGCGTGCTTAAACGCAGCGAAAGGCGTTGCACAGTCGATCGATCGACGGTTTTATATATCGCCCCTTGAGTGACAGCATTATCTTGTTCCCGCAGCGTAGGAGTGAACTACTCGATGACTGATGTAGAGGGGTAGCTCGGTTCGATCGTTCACCGGTCGTAGCAATACCGATACTACCGAGTTGCCTAGGTCTCTCGTGGTTCTTTCAATATTTAATAACAGAATACAGGATGATTCACGGTGACGTGCTTCTTTCGATAGCCTTCGTTGTTCCAGGATGTGTCAAGGTAAATCTTGGATGAATCTTAGGGGTTGCGCGTTCCTCCGAAGATTCAGTTTTTGAATTCGCTCGACGTGCCGTTCTTCCCTCCGCGTGCGCGACTTTCGAATCTCGTTTCGACGCGTTGGCATTCCCAGGGCCAATGAGGAGAGATCGGCCACGTTGGTCGGCGAAGACGAAGAAAAAGGAACCACCACGCCCAAGGTACGTGGCAGGAACGCAGGCAGTCGTGTTGGTACCTATGTAGCCGCGTCTACGTGTCTATCCCCTTGCACATACACGCTTCTGCTCATGGCGATGTGTACTTCGCGTGTACAAGTACTCCCTGTCCTTGTTGTCCTCTTTCTCTATCCCTCTCCTTATTCTTTCTTTCTCTTCCTCCCTGTTGGTGTAGCAACACGGCGGCACGAACGCGCTACCACGTCCTCAAATTGAAGCCCCGAAGAAAAAGAGATGCGTGGCCTCACTTCTCTCGATCCTCTCTCGTTCTTCATTCCCTCTTCTTCTTCTTCTTCTTCTTCTTCTTCTTCGTCTTCTTCTTCTTGGTCTTTTCGCATCGTCTTCGTCGTTTTCCATGGCAAAGTCGAACACCACGAGTGAGCATAAGGGGAAACGAGAAGGGAGGGAAAGACGCGGGTAAGAAGACACCGAAGAGGGACGACGCGGGAAAGAGAAACGAAGAGGCGAAGAGACGAAGAGGTTCGAAGCGAGGAGGTGGAGACCGGCAACGAAGGGAAGATGGAAGAGTCTCTGAAGGCTCTGTAGGCGCCATGTTGCTGGCGATGACAAGAAACCCGATGCGACGGTAGCAGGGCCAACGGAGCAGGCAGAGGCGCTTGCTCGGACGCCTTGATTGGCCGATTACAGATTATACACGGTGCACCCTGAAGAGATGCACCGGCTGCGAGCTTCTCGGAGACTAGATGCCGCGATGTTGGAGAACTTCTGATATCGAGGGCGTTGTATTGGGTGTGATTCTTGAGAACTTGAAAGGTTTGTGGTAGAAGCTACCCCTGAGTTAGAAGAGGGTGGTGAAATGTAAGAGACATTAAAGACGCCCTAAGAGAACATTCGTTGAATTTAAAAATTCTATAAAATAGGACTCGATAAGGACAGAAGTCTGGATATTAATAATTTTCTTCAGAAATTTTCCCACTCGAATTAAATTCTTTACACGTACATATGAGTATTAAAGAAACGTGTGTCGATATTCTTTGTTTTACACCAGATCTTGTAGCGTAGCAAGCAAGCAACGAATGATTGAGAACTTTCTACAAATTTTGCTGAGAGTAACAAATTGAATCCAGAAATAGAATCCTAGTCCTGGTTTTTTCTATTGAAAATCAACGTCAGAAACGTTCATTCCCGTGCTATTTTACCAACAACCTGACGCGGTGCCGCGATTACTCATCAGCTTGCGTCGAGCTCGATTCTCTCAACGAGGGAGAGAGGAGAATAACTCCCGCGGAGCTCAGACTAATGAAATTATCCGGTCCGGGACCCCCTGCGACGACATCAGCAAACTACGACAGCCAGTTATCCCGTGATTACGCGATACGCAGTTACGTATCACGGCGTGTATACCTATGAGAAAACCTTTGGCCTTTCAACGGCTGCGACACAGGGGGATCGGCCACAAGTAAATTAATTTATGGTCAATTTCTATTGTCAATAAAATTAGTGTTATTGTTTGATCCGTTTAAACATACACGTCGAACTTGGACAAATCGACGTATTGTAATTTTTCTACAATATTTCTCTTCTCTTAATTAAAAGAAATTGAAATTCTCTGCAATTGATGTTCGTTCGAGTAGAAAATGATAAAACTGGCAAGAACAGAGCATAATATTAAAGATTTCACAAATTAGGAATGCAAGCTTAATCTAATAACACACTATAACGATAAATCGTAAATACAGAAATATTGGAATGAAGATTTCGTGAGCGGCGCTGTGCGTTTCAATTAGCTTCGAGGCGCGATCGCGGTCTAATAAATCGTTAATTGGAAACCGTGGGACTAACCGCGAGAAATTCATGGCTTCGAGGAGACCAGCTCCAATTAGCTTTTGACCACGTCTCCCTTGCTCCCCTCCTCTAATAAATCGTTAATTGGAAACCAGGCGGGATAATTAGCGGAAAGTCTACCGATGTCCGTCGCGAAAAGCTGAAAAACTCCACGATCGTCTGGCCAGCGGAATATTTATGATCGTCTCGTTAGTGTTTCGCGGCTGGTTTCTCCCTCTTGTTACGCTGGACTCTACTACGGCTACCCTATCTGTGGTGTCCAGGGCGTGCCCGATCGGTGATTTAGTAAAGTCATTTGTGCCGATAATGCTGACAGATGCCGTCCATCGAGAGTCCTGTTACGCTGGACTGTCCGTGCAACAGGATCTCCTCGTGGTTTCGAGGGGTGGTCGAGAAACATGACTATCTTTCGCGAATATTGCACGGATATTGATTTGAATAAAATTTATCATAGTTGGACTAATACCGAGTCGTTTTAATCAATCAAGCGTTGCATCAAATGATTGCAATCTTTGAAAGATGATTCGGAAGATGATCGCGAATCGTGACAATTTATTCTAAATATTTTATAGAACGTTGAGGGAAGAATTATATACATAAGATTAAATCAAATTTAGGAGAGTTTTACAGATAGTGTTTTATGGGAATGGTTCAAGTATTTCGCTCGAAATTTATTGCAGCAATTTAGAAAGCAATGCGCGAAAATTTAATGAATTGACACGAAACAACGAATTGTGTTAAAAATATTCCGAGAAAAAATAGTACACGGGAAGGAAATTAAATTAAGAAAGGTGCTGTTGAGAATGTTACATTGGAATTATTCATGTTTTTCATTCGAAGCTCGTTGCATCTATTTTTTTTCTTTTAAATTCTGAATGCAACATCTGAAGCTGTTACGGGATTCCGTGGAGGAATTTTCTTAGTATACGGAGCTGAACCGCGTACCGAATGAAATTTTCATGGAAACCGCACTTAATTACCAGGATAACGTGAAATCACGGTGGATTCCAAGCGGAAAGCGTCACGGAACAACATAGCCGTCCGTTGATTCGCGTGACGAGTGCGGCGTTCATCACCCGACCGACGATCGTGCACGTGAATTTCGTTGCACGTGAGAACACCGTCCGTGAATTGGTACTTCCGTGAGAGAGGATTGATCGCGGAAAGAAAGAAAATTTCATGGAAAAAGAGGAGAAAGAATAAACGAAACTGACCTGCGTTTGCGTCAATCCAAGACTCGCCGCGAGCTCCGCTCTTTCTGGTAGCGCGAGGTACTGCGTTCTCTGGAACCGCCTGTTGAGCTGTTGCAACTGCAGGCTGCTGTAAATCGTTCGTGGTTTCCTCATCTTCTTGCCTTTGCCGTTCCTCAGGGAACCGCCTCCACCGCCGCCAAGTTCATCGACGAGGCTGCCACCCTTGTCACCCAATGGCGAGAGGTCTGCGAACATGCACCACCCTAACATCAACTTTCAGAATCCTCGTTACCGGTTGTATACGAACTAAAGAGAAATTCAACAGAAACCTAAACGACAGTGGACGATCGTGAAACGATCGATTGACCTGTATGGAAAACGATTAATGTTACGAAAACAATCTTCCGATAGAAAGAGAACGAAGAAAGGGATGAAAGACTGGTCAAAGATCGCGACAGAGTTTCGGGCGTAGGTAGCCGCAATAAATCATGATTAATCTCGTGTAATTTGCCTTATGCGATCGCTATCATGGCAAACAATATCGGAGTGCTAACCATAGTGTAATTAATTAAAAAAAATTGTTATAAATTAATCATCGAATAATTACGCACCGACTAAATAAACGCATCGTGCCAGCCTGGCCAACGCTATCGTACGTACGATCGCGCCATTATGTTTATACCCTAATTACAATGTAGCGTTAAACGGCACACGGTGTGAATCCTTGAACGTAACACAGTCATTTAGAAATCCAAACAGACCAGCCTTGTCATTTTCCACAGTGGCGTTCAAGGAGACGCAATCATGGAAAATCAACCACCGCGCACTCTGCCTATGCGAGTACGTGAAAATTGGCATGGCCTTCGTTGAATAATACCAACAAAAAGACGATAAAACTTTGAACCAAACGCGCAAAGTAACACCGAACTACCCGCGTAACCTTTTCTCTGTTTGATAATAAACGTAACTATTAATTAACTTAATTTATGGTGAGCGAACGGACATGCATACGGTGCATATACGCACGGTACGATTCTCATGATTTATTGCTGGTCGTGTCACCGTGAACAGGGGCGTGGAAGCTTGACCCGTGGATCAACGAGTTTCAAGATCGATCGCAAAACGTCACGGAGATTTTAATTACGAGTAAAAAGGCAGATACTGGTAAACAACCCGCTCGATTACTTTCGTTGCAAAGTATGCGCCTGTGCTTTTCATTGGAAACAATTCTTCCAGAAGTCCGTGTCCTTCGTTCAACCAGAAATTTTCGTGGTATCGCGAACGGTATCATCGAATACATTAACCTATACGATTTCCCGTCTCGTAAACGCGATAATGTTATTCGATGTTTTATCGTTCTTACCGCGATGGGTCAGGAGAACGATGTCATTGAATATATCGCGTCACTTGGAAAAGAAATAATGGCCGTTTTGTTATCTTGTCACACTTTCGTGCAACGTCTTTGATATTAAGTGGCTCTGCACCGCGAATGTATTTTTATGGAGAAGAGATTTTGATTACGGGGGTGGTTATCGAAATTGTACTGCTTAAAGTATTTTATGTTACAATTCCCATTCGGTACTTAATAATTTGTACGCAAGTTGGTATTGAAAATGGAACTTTAAGAAACATATTCCAAAGGTGATCCAACCAATAATTCATTTCTCTCGCGGTACTCGTAAATCCTTAAAAAATATCAAACTACGCACACAGACCGTGCGTGAAACGAGAAAAGTGTCATGTTAAACTGACGCGAATTACCTTCTTATCACCAGTCACGTTGGATACAACGAATTTATAGTCAACCGCTGCCATTGATTACCAACGGACCAATCGGGTTAATCACAGCCTCTGATGCAACACTGTGCGGCAGAGGTGCATAAAAGTTCGCGGCCTTAGTGAAACTATAGCAAAAATCACGGGTTGAAGGAGGCATGGTTCTTACGATACATTTTTCTCGGCACCGCGTGCACGTTACGAGAACTCGCAGAGTGATTAGCGCTCCGGTGTATGCAAAGCGGTCGCTGAAAACCGCTCCGTCGCGGTGAAACTACTACTTTGGCGTAATTCGCGCGGCTCATTTGCGAACAGTCGTGCGTTCCCGACTCCCTTTACGTGCGTTTCCTTCCCGATTTTCGCGTGTACGTGGTTGATCGATTCACGAAATAATCGTTCTCGAAGCCGCAATTTATCGACCTATATATCAACGGTGTACCACGAGACCGTAAAATATAATTAATACATCTCTGAACGGAAAAGAAATCTGGTATACCACGAATGATCAAGGATTCGACGTTAGTTTCGTCGTGGATCGAAGAAGAAATGGATTAAAGTCGTCAGTGGAACACGAAGTTGCTCGAGTACGGTGGAAAAACAGGAGAGTTAGACGAATAGTTTATCGTCGATCGTTGCAGCTAGCCGAGACCGGTGCACTTTGCGTGACGACTGTTCGAACCCTACTTTTCTCATTGTCAGCTGGGGGACGAACGAATTCCCAGGATCCGGTTGAGTGGCAGCCGCACGATATCTGCGGATGTATCTACGCTAGAGAAAACACGACTTCCGTGCAAATCCTCTAACCTCGTGGCACAAGAAGAGAGAAAAAAGGATTCCATCGTCGTCGTCGCCATCATCCAAGGTGGAGCAGCTCAAGATTCCCTGGCAGAGATCTGTCGGGTGATCCAGGCGTACTCCAGGTCGGTGTTCCTAATCCTTGTGAAAACAACCGTTTAATACCTAATCCATCACCCTGACCTGGGACCCAGGACTGTTCGAGGGATGCATTGTCTTTGAACCGTTCCGGATTAATTTGGCCGCTGGTTGGTCGCTGCCAGGTCCGGTGACTAATGTAGAGTTCGGTAAAGGTAGCCACGCTAATTGGATTCTGGTTCCCGGAGCGTTTGCTTCGTCGGAACTCGTCGTGGATGGGTTCAACGTCGATGACAAGGCAACCGAACGGAAGGCTCGACAAGGAACTGATGTTAATGGCTGGTTCATTTGTCGCGACGATGAGATTGCTCGCTGATACACGGTACCACCTAAGGGAGTACTGTTTGCGCATCGTCGAGTGTGAAATCGTGCGGTGGTCCCTGGATGATTGTGTACACGATACGCGATCGTCTCTTGTTTTGTGTTCAGTGGCCAGTGGCCTGTCGTCGAGAGTGAAGTCCCGAACGACTTCATTACGAACGATCAAAGTTGATGGAAGAAATTCAGTAGCTACCAAATGGGAATATTTCGAATATTTTATTTATATATATATATATATATATTTTGTAAATATATTTGAGGAAGATGTCGGAAGGAAGATGCGAAGTATTTTGTCAAAAGCCACGTTTGAAACGAGCGACACGCGGCAGGTGGCCAGAGCCCGAGAAGGATGTGCAAACAATAGCGTGTTCCTTGGTAATTAGCTCGATCGCGATTCTAAAACGATATTTATTATTTAATTAATTCAATCGCCTTCATCAGCGTCGAGCAGGATCAACGATCGACCACGTGCAAATTCTTTCGTCGCAATTTGTCACACGCGTAAACGAGAGTCTTGTAACGATTAATCACTAACGATCGGCACACGATACGTTCGAATTAACCAATTATCATGGGACAATTACGACAAATCTCGCATTACCAAGCTGAGGACACGTTATTTTCTAATCGTATCGTGAAAAAAAAAGCAGAAAAGAAAATGCTTAGAAAGAAATAGTGCGGTGACCAAATGATCTACGAGGATCGCTAGCAATCAATAACCGACGTGGCAGCACGTGGCTATCAGTCGATGAATCAATTGTACATTATCGTAACTACGCTCGGAACATTCCTAATGGAAGCAGATCGAAGCAACATTACGACACGACAATCGCATTTCGTCGTCACGGGAGAGTCAACGACGAACCCCCTCGAGCGAAATTTTCTAGCTCGCTAATCCGGTTCTTACGCGAATAGAACTCGTCATAGTTCTATCTTACTAGAGTCCGTTCTAATGATTTATGAAAACCGAGCACGAAGAAATTGTCATCCTAATGAGAGAAAATGACCTATAATCTGAACAATTCTTCAGAACCGGTGAAAATACATCACGAAACTCTGCCCATTACCGATCACAACCCTTTGAAGATACGTGTGCTCGCCCGCCTATGGTTAAGTATTTTCAACTTTTCAAATCAGCGAAACAAAAAGAAAAGAATAAAAAAAGAAAAGAAAAGGTAGAAAAAGTTACCGAGAGCGCAGCCCCCAATCGATTATGGGATTCTTCTATGCAACTATGGTAAACGCACCGCGTAACGCGACCATCTCGATGAAAGAACCCTTCCCAGGCTTGCTCATCGGGAATTTATCTTTTTTTTTTTTTTTTATTCGCCTAGCAATTTCGACAAACCCACCGATTCAAGATTACCTATATCCGATGTGCTTGTGCTTCGAACTACCCGAGGGGGTGGTTCCAGCAGGCAAAAGCCTCTCCGTGGTTTCCATAATGCAGGATTACCGGATCGTGCACGTTCATGGAGGTAAAAGACAGGTGGAAAGAAAGAGGAACATTGGTCATTATTAATTTACGTATCGGAAAGGGTTCGCAGGGGGTTGTCGGTTGTCCCCCTAGGCGAGACAGAAGCGATCCTATAGCATATTTCCACAGAATAACCCCGTGTGAATTCCTTTCTAATTAATTTAGAGTTTGTCAAGCGTCTTCCGTGTTGCGAATACCGTCGCGTATATAGAACTGAATAATGCAAGTTTCTATTGACGCGCGCGTATTGTTGTTCGTGCCCGTCGATTCATAGCTGACAGCTTCATCGGGGAAAACGATAGAACGGCGATTTCAACGAAAGGGAGCGTTGCTAAAAGAGTTCGAATCGATGGTACTAACAAGAACTTGTGATATTCCCTTTTTTTCAATCGCCATAGCGACGAAGTTAGCCTGCAAGAAATCAATATCGAATTCTCTTCGACGATTAACACTGAGAAGTTCAAAGACAAAAGTGTATAATAATTAACAGGCGCTATTATCCAACTGCTTCTATATGCACGACAAAAAATTGTGTCGATTTGAAGGAAGGGATAAAAAAAAAAGAAGATGACCGAGAAGAAGAAAGTGAGAAAGATGTAGAAAGAAACGAAGAACAGTGGCGTATCTGGCCTGTTTGAGTATCTAGCGGCGCTTTTCGAGGACACAAGGAGGCCGCGACTATTCTCATTCAGCCTGGAGGCTTTTTGTTTCGTTCGTTAGCCGCTTTGCGGGACTTTTTCGGGCCCCGAGAGGATTCTCTTTCCTAGTCGTATATCTTATTCCGCTTCTCGACGTTATTGTGCCCATCCAGGCCGTCGACCGACCACTACCTGCTACTCTAGATTCTCTCTTCCGTTTTCGTTCCTTTTTTCGTGAAGCACCTTCTCCACGCGGGGAAATCAACATTCGACCGACCAGCGAAGAGGTTTACGACTTCGACTCGGCGCCTCAACGCCACGCGTTCGCACGTCAATGACGGATTTTCAATGATGCGACCTCCCAAACGGTGACCATTCAAAAATTACCCAATGAAGATACTAATTGACGTTAAACAACACATACGGGAACATCTTTTGTATGCGATTATCGATGAATTATGTCGGGTACAATGTCTCAATTTACACTTTGAGAAGGTGTAAGTGTAACGTATCTCGGGTAGAAATTTACCCGCGGATTCAGACGTCCGATTGCAGAACACCAAATAGTGTTCAGAATATACTAACACTGACAATTGTAAGGCTGACACGATGGATAAATTCTACGCAGGTACAGAACTTAAACATAATTTCGGGAACTTCGAAATTTAGTTCCCTGGAAAGGCTTACGGTGAATCTACCAATTTGAACTACAAATATCCACAACGATTCTACAGTGAAATTATCAGAAAATATTGCATCGATGTTCACCGTAAACCTTTCAACAGCTTCTCGTTCCAAGAAATCACTGAACACCATTGAAAACTTCTCTGATCGCTCCTTCCGCGATATCAAGACCGCAGAAACGATTCACCATAGCCTCGGAACAACGTGCAATCGGTTCGATCAACAAGATCGATTCAAATCGATTCCCGGGAACGAGTAGCAGAACTAGGTTAACTATCTCTATTCTAATAGTAGGAATAAAAAAGGCTGCGAATACATACAGTTGGGGTACTCACCGTCCTTGGGCGGCGAGGGACACTGGGGCGCGTACGATCCCAGGTGATATCCGTAGGCGTTGTGCTGGTGCATGGGCGCGAACGGATATCCGGCTAGCGCGGACCTAGGACTGGGGAATCCTGCATCCGCGTGTTGCTGATTCCCGCTGCCTGGTCCGGACGTTTGATGACCTAGGGCTCCAACTTGATGCGAGAACTGATGAGCACCTGGCACATTGTGTCCTCCGGGATAACCACCACGTAGACTGGCAGGATTGTACAGATTGTTATGTTGCAATTCGATAAACGCCGATTTACCACTCTGTGAAACTGGCGTGCTGGACGTTGTACTGTCACCACCATTGCCACCAGGTGGTCCAGGTGTCACCGAGCCCAATCCCGTATGATGAAGATGTTGTTCCATGTCGGAACCACCGCCCCCAGCACCTGCACCACCGCCACCGCCACCACCGCCTCCACCAGACGGTCCACCACCTCCCGACATACTATTCGGGGTCGGGGTACTAGACGGACAGGGGTCGCCCGCCCCGAATGGGCTCCCCAGGTCCGTGAAGTTGAGCGTCGTCGTGCTGCCCGGACGCTCCACCTTAGTCGCGACGTCGATGCCGCCGCCACAACCCACGGTTCTCGCGGACAAACTCGCCGACGACGTCGTCGCCGCCGCCGTCGCGCGAACACCGTACGGGGCCCGAATCTTGGGGCCTCTATTTCACGTTAGACGACCGGTCACTGGGTTGATCAGGGCGTCGGTGTTGATTCCATACGGAGATGAGTCGACATTGGGTTTTTGACGATGGTTAGATGGTCGGTTAACGATCGGTTAATGTCACTGGTAGGTTGGTTAAACTTCACTGTTACTCTACAAGAAACAGTAGTAGGTTGAACATGGAGTTAATTGTTCCTTCTCGCGTGTTCACGTATGCACTGTTTTCAAATCCTCGAGTAGGTAGTCTAAGTTAGCTCGGCTACAGTTAGATCACTATGCACTTCACCCGCGTAGCTGTTGCAACGAAACTGAATCCATTGATCGTACTTAGATGCACAAGAGTCGTGCACAAATAGTTTCGTACGTCACTGTACGAGCGTGATACGCGTCAGCTCGACGTGGAACTGGTTGGACCATAGCGTTCTCCGGAACCAAGTAAACCGGTCATCGACATACTGGTTCGTTTCACTGCGCGACGGAGCGCGCGTCGCGCTCTTGGTCTCCTCGATCACCGTTCGAACTCCCGCCACTCTTAATCACGTTTCGATTATTTCACTACCGAGGGATATTCGCGACACCGAGAGCCGGAGTCCGCGGGATACGTGTCCAGAGGTGTTTCGTGCGACACTTTGGCCGATCGGATATCCCAGGATCGATGGTTTTCGATTTGGTCCAGCTTCTCCGACGGGGACCTGTAACCTGTCGATCCGAACTGGTCCTGGTGCGATAGTACACTCGCGCGAACCGCGTGATTTAATTGTACGTCGCCGATGACACGGTGGCGTGCGCGCGCGCGCACGCTCGCTCTTGCTCAACGGCAGCCAGCAAGTGTTCTTTTCCACACGCGCGTATGCCGTGATTATTCGACGCCGATGAGCATCGTGGCACGGCCGACGTGCTTGTCGACGAGAGAACGGTCACGACGATGCGCCGGCCAGCGTAGGGAGGAAGAAGAAGAAGAAGAAGTAGACGACGACGACGACGAAGAAGAGAGAAAAGCACACACGCGCGCCTGGCCCAGTAACTGCAGTGCACACCGCGCGGCGCGGACCGGTATAATGATACATAATGAAGCCGGAGCCTCTCCCCGGAGCCCGGTGCACGGTTTCCGAAAGTCGCCGCGGTGGCGCTATTCAAGGCCACGCCTTCATTGGCCGTTACTGCACTCGTTGATTGGTCGTTCCACCATTCCCCCACTTCGTGACTGTGACGTCTTGCCGATGTATTGGCTGCACGGAGGCCATTATGGTGTCCGCGTAGGCGGTGACGAAATTTGGCCCTGCCCACGGTCTTCCGACACCCTCGGGGTACCTTCGTTCTTGGAGGTGTTTTCTCTACCTGTCCGAGGACCCTTTTCGTTCGTCGTGCGCGCACTATGCTGCCACTACTCCCGACACACACCGTCGGGGGTATAGCTCGGCAAAGAAAGCCAGAGACCACGCTCGACGCTTGTATGCATGGAGCACGGACTTTCGGCCGCCACTAAGACTCTCCCTCGCTCTCCTATCGACCGCGAATTCGACGGGAATCGAGGGTTGAGGGCAGAGCTGACATCTGGAACGCGGGTGAATTTCCATGGTCCAAAGATCGAGTAGCTGTAGTCTTTGTTCCGTTACTTAAAAGTGGAGTTCTTGTCGGATGATTTCAATTCGTGATTCTTCTAGATGTGGAATTTATCTTTATCGCGCAACAGTACACTTCAATTTCTAAGATATTTGGGGTAGCTCGTCGTCGCTGAATTTTAAGATACAAATTAATTAATGTTCCGCTGATTTAATTCTCTGCCGATGATATATGTATTATATTCTCCTGATTTCTGTCCTTGCATCCACAAATTAAAAAGATGCGATGCAATAAACGACAGTCGAACGTCACCTGACAGTTTGGCAGCAGACGTCCTTGGCTCCGCCCATTAACCCACCGCGTAAGGAGTGGACCGGTGGTGGAGGTGGAGCAGCTCGAACGACACGTTTTTCCGTTCTCGTGTAGGCACACGCAGCTTGACTGCTAATTGCTCGGATCCATTTTTTCGAGGGGAAGCTTTCCACTTAACAGATTCGGCATAGTCACTTTTGATTAAAGTCGCGCATACGCGAAATCCTCTCCAAGAATCGTGTACCAGGGACTCGAAATAATTTCCTTAAAAATTTCTCCCTCTGGTTCCTTCTTTATTTTTTATTTCATTTATTTATCCAATATTTTTAACGTTCTCACGGGATGGTTACGGTGTAAACTAAAAATTGTACAGCGCGAATAGGCACGAAAACAACGCGTCGAGCCGTGTGACCTAAATTTTCTTCGAAAGATGCTAATCTAGCCGGCGGTCACATTATAGGTAATAGAATTTTTTATCGAAACAATTTCGCGCCAGCTATACAAGAGCCGGTAGCACGGACGCGGTAGGAAAAAATTTCAGCTAGCGAGCAAATTTCGTAACGCGGCAGGCCTTTTTGCTGATCGTATCTGTGCGAGTGCAGCACGGTAGACAGGTGAAGGCGCGGAAAAGGATCAGATCCCGTTCGCGGATAATCCGACGCGTGGTTGCTCGCCCACGAGCAACCTTTGTCTCTTTCTTCGTCCGTACAATTAATTCGAATGTGAACAATTATCCTTCCCCTACAATTTCACGAACGAATGACTTTTATATTCACCGTCCAGACCGATGATTTTAAAATTCTTCAAGGAGTTCGTGTTTCGTAAACTTTTCATCCATTAAAAGAGCTACTATGTATTATCGGCTCGCATTTCTTTATCACACAAAATTTGTGAGAAGAAGCTGATATCGCGTCATCTTCAAATATTTAGTCAACGACCACGTTGACGTCTGATCGTAGATGGGATGCGCGTTATTGGCTCCTGTTACGAGGCGAGATTAAAGCTGACAAAATCAGAGCGGCAGCAAACGTCTAATTAAGTCGAAAGTCTTCGAGCGACTGGGAAACGACACGTTCCTCGCACCCAGCCCCTTATCAGATCGTTCCTAATCGTCTTCCCAGAATTGATGTTATTTCTCTCCTCTCTCCCGCCGGTAATTTTTTTTTCTTTTTTTTTTCCTACCATCTTTGCCGTTTCCAACGGACCATTGTTTGCCAAGCTTCAACCACGGATGGCTCAGGTGAGTTTACCCAACCGCGTAATCGACCAGCGATAATTTTAATTATGCACGAGGTTACCACCGTCTAAACCTATGGGACACGAGATTGAAGAATGGGAATCACAAGGTGGGAATCGGGAGCAGACGTCCCGTTCTGTCGTCGCGACAGACGCGGTAACACGGGGACATTTCTTCGGCCGAATGATAATTACGCCTAATCAGCATCGCTGAGCACAATTACCGGCTCGACAGCGGGTATCGTCTGCAATGATACTAGTTGCCGGATAATACCCCGTTCATTAACATTGCATCACGTTCGAGCGGCGCACACTTACTCGATGCTTCAATTACACGAATATTTATTCCCGATATAGTCGTCCGGACACGTGAGATTAATTACACAATAGCCACTCGAGATGGTAAACCATGTTGGAACCAATTTCCACGTAAACAATACCGTGTAAATTGTACATTGATATCGAGAAGATTAAATGGTGCTCGAAAATTTGCAAAAATGAAAGAGTAACCGATCATGAGGGGAGGGAAAAAGATTTTTAACCAGTAGGTCAAAGGCTCGAGGATAACCAGTGTTCGTTTAAAGAATCCGTTCCTTCATCGATCGATATAACCGGATGCAAAAATAACCATCGAAGTGCCGGAGGTGGAGTACTTAAAATCGAATTTTTCTACGTCTCCCGAAGAAAATCACTTCCCTCTTGGTAATACAGGGGTACCGATGCGCCCTTAGGTACGGCACTAGGCCAAAAGAGCGTGGCACGCTCTTACAACGCGAAATTACATTGGGGGGCTAATTGCACGGCGGCGGTAGCGCAAACACGTGTCATCAGTTGACCACCACCACCACCAATACCACCACTACCACCAACACCACCACCATCAGCATCGGTATGGCCATCACCATGCAATGTCCATGGTGGGTAGCTGCGCGGTCGGTTGTGTACGGTGAATTACGTAATTGAGGTAAATGGCGGCTATCCAGAGTGCGGGGAACTGTGCTAAATAAAATGCCATTCAATTAGGCGACGAGAGGACCCGCGTCGACGTTGCTCACCGTTCTCTCGCTACCCGTGACGAGTCACCGCAGAACTTTCCTAAAGCCGATAGCTTCTCTCGTCTACGCGAAACTTTCTACTTTAAAAAGATCCACCGAAAGGAAGAATCGGTGGATAATTGAGCGAACTTAATCAGTACGCTTTGTTGCTTGTCTTTGAAATATCTAGAAGGAACTCTGCGCTCTTGAAAGCGGTAGAATGTTGAATTATTAGAATAAAATCGAGGGCGGAGAGATGTTATTTAAAATACCATTTAAATAGAGGGCGAAGGAACGAGATAAATGATATCGAGCAAAGGATTTCATAAATGCGTATCTAACTTATGTATCAACGTTTTATCATAATTTATTCATTCGCGGTCTCGACTTTCACGAATGTTCTCCGAACTCAGACCCAAGGACAATCGATTAATGGATGATGATCTACTTAACCTATTCACGAATAACCCTGTTTGGTACGACGATTTAAAAATATTTCAACGTTTCCACGAAATCTTCGCTCGAAAAATTTCTAAACATCCAATTGCTCGAATGGAACATAAGAGGGATGAAGTGGAAAAAAAAAAAATCGGTGACTCAGCAGACGATCCTTCTTTCAACGATTTCTTAACACACCTTGCTTTTTTATGGACCAATTTCGCGGTTCCAGCATAGAGAGTGGAAAACGCGAGCAGCCGTTCCTCGGGTGGAAAGTAGAGTATAAACAGTGGCGGCGTGGAAACTCATGGACAAAATTGCAAGGCGAAGTGGCGGTTTTATTCCTCTCACGGCTCTCATTTCCCGGCCAAATCAAAACGACGTAAAAATATTTCTAAATTACAGCGCGAAGTAACACTTTTATCGCCACGGGTGTAATTGCGTTCGCATCTCGCAAAACGAGAACTTTCTCCCGCATTTGGTTTCGCAGTTTCCGTGATCGCCTCTTTTCTGTTCCTTCTCGTTTCCATGGTGAAAAGCAAATTGCTCGATGCATCTTTTGAAACTGTACCTTTGGAATCCTATCGGATCGAACAACTAGAACTATCCCCTTTTCATATTTCTGCAAACAAGTTCTTGCTATTCTTTCCTTTCTCAAAAACACTGGTCATATAAGCTGCTAAAAAGAATAAGAGTCCAATAGGATTAAGAAACTAAGAGGACGAAGACCAGTTCGATGAAAAGGGAAAAATTCTTCTTTCGTTTCCGAAGAAACTAACGCAGGGATTTGAGATAAACACGAAACATAAGACATAATTTAAAAAAAAAAAGAAAGAAAATCGAAGAGAATCTAAGAATCTGTAACAACTTTTTCTCGATTCTGCGAGTACTATGCTAGAATACTATGCTAGAATACTATGCTGGAAATAAAAAATTTTCAAAAATTCCCAACAACGTATTTAAAATAAGATCTTTCAAGAATTTCGATTAAATATTTTATGTACGATCACAATGAGATGTACGAAACTCCATAGGGGGAGGTTAGAGGCCGGCCGATGGCAGATCTCGAAGAACTGCTCGACGCCCGGAGCAGTGACAAGCTCCGATCATAATTTTCGTTCTTTACTGCCGGGCAGTAAAAGCCCGGACGAGTATGGGTGGGCGTTGCCCGCAAACATTGTGTTTGACCGTGTTCCACACGGTATTACCCAGTCCGAAATCGTTTCCTATATTTAGCCACTGACCACCGCGACCCACCCCCGTTACTTCGAGACAGTTCGAAAAAAACGCACCACGGTTGTGAAACATCTCGAAAATCATCGAATCGAGTCTGTATAATAAAACACAGCTGGTTGAAACAAGTTTATTCCGTTCGAAACGCGTCCGACAGATACACTCGCACGCAGAAGCGCGTTCATTCGAGTCTTTTTTTCGCGAACGCGAATACCTGGTGCATGCAGGTATACAGACGTATGCGGGTATGAAATTATAGATCAGGTGCACCAGATCGCTGGAACATCCGGCTCATTAGAATTTCAGTTTCGTTTAATTCAACGGTATACGCAGCATTGCGTCGGATCTCGGGGCGAGAAAAACAAAGAACTCGCTCTTGTAAGGATCACGAACGCCGCGGGAAGAATTGAATATCGGTGTCGAAGGTGTTGCACGTTATCTCGCCGATATTCAATGAGGTGGACGCTTGTCACGCGAGTGCATCCGTGAAATCGTGAGTAGGACTCGTTCGATGGTGGCCAGGGGTTAAAGGATTGCTTGGGAACCCGCGAAATTGGAATGGGTACGGAAGGGGACGAACAAAGAGACGTTCGGTAGAGTTTAGGTGGAGCAGAAAGGTGGCGGGGAATGGTGGAGAAAATAACGAGCATCGTGGAGGGAGGGTGAACGAAGGGAGGGATGAAAACGTGGTTCGTCTTGGAGAAATGAATGGCGCACTTGTGACGAGAATGTCGATTGGAGTGAAGATTCGTTGAGTTTATTGGATCGCTCGGTTGGGGAACGTATTAATTCTTTGTGGACATTTCTTGCTGTCGTTGAACTTTATTTATAATTTGTATAAAAATTCTAGACGGGCACGGAATATTTTAACTTCGTATCAGAAAGTGATCGAGCAACCTCGTATTATCGAAATAATCATTTATAGTTTACAAGTTGTCGATAAGCATCTTTGAATTAAAAGAATTAATAGTCCGATGAATAATATTGCCTGCGACGAGGGGAAATTAAGGGTGAATGAACTTCTGTAAATTAAATATTTCTCGTTCGCCTCGCGATACGAGTTTTTAATGATCGTCCTAGAAAATCGATCCGATTGGAGATTAACCGGCATTTCCCACGTTATATTCGACCGAGATCGATCGAGAAAAAGGAGCATCATCCGCCGGCACCTGTAACCTCTCATTGAAGAGACGTTGGTGGCCGGGGAACGCGCCACACCCTTCACGGTGGCGTTCCCTCACCCCTACCCTGACCGATCGTCACTTTTCAACGTAGCCGACGAAAGACGGCATCCTTTTGTTTCTACCGTCCATTCACCTAACCGACGACCACCTTAAAATCGTCGCTTCCTCTCCCTTTTCCACGTATCTGAAAGAAAGAGGAAAGTAAAGAAAAAGAAAAAAAAAAAAAAAATAGCGCGGCGGTATCGAAGATGAAGAGAAAAGAAGGACGAAGGGAATGGAAAGGTAGGAGACAGAGTAGGAAACGGGTCTTTATAATTACAGGGGCGATCTTGCCCATGTTGGATGAGTGACAGTGGAGACCACCTTTCTCAATCTAATGGTTCTTCCGCAGAGGAAGTGACGATCCAAAATGAGCCTGGAAAAATGAGATTTCCTGGAACCTAATTCACCGGTACTAACCATAAGCCAATTAAAAAAAAAAAAAGAAAAAAAATCAACCTATAAAACATTCCCTTTCGTTCGAACGTTTAAAATAAAACAAACAAATGTATACAGAAATTCCAGTAATTTGTGGACAGTTTTTCGATTCCTCCATATCATCCGGTTCCTCGAGCTCACCAGAGAAGGGTGGCTTCGTGGCCGCGCACAAAAGCGGCAAGACAATGGAGGGCGGAAAAAGAGCTCAGGGGTGCGCGAGAGGAAGAGAGAATTGCCAAGGGAGAGTATCGAGAGAGAACGTCAGCTGGCCGCGTTCTCGCGTGACGACGCTCCGAACCGTCGGCTTGGCTCCCTCTGTCCCCGAGAAAGAACCGCCTCGTGTATCTCTGTCTTTCATTACTATTCCATGTGTCGTGGTGGGGGCGTCCACACACCCCGTGCCACCACGCGTGTGTACGAACAACGATGACACGAAAATGGGCAACAATCAGATCGTGTGCGTGCCTAAGATGTGCGTGCACGCGCTCGCGCTCGACCAAGCCTCTAGCCTCTCGTCGTGTTCGTTCCCTTTTCCGAGAGAACTGCACGGGGTGCTCGCATGTGCGTGCCAAGAGAGAGAGAAAGCCGTGGCTCTAGCCACGCTAGCCCGCAGCGCTCGATGTCAACTCGTTGCCATGCATCTGCCTAACCGGCCTTCGGCTGTCACGCCATCGCGTCGAAAAGCTGCGCGATCTCTCGTCGTTGCCCTCGTTCGGCCCGATTTCAAACCACAGTGTTGTTGCGTAAAGATCGAGAGATCGACGCGCTGAGCGATGGGTGCAAGACTTGGGGGGTTCCACGGGTCATAGGTTGGATGATTTTGCATTCGATGAAGTTTGTTTCGGAGAAGATGCGATGCAGTGTATCTCAGGATGATGGGATCGAGTATTCCAGGAGTGGTTATCGAAGAGCGAAGAACGAGGAATGTTTAAATAACTTATTGGAAACGGAAAATACAGTGATATCAATTTTACAAAATTTTAGTAATATTTATTGACATCTTCGATACATAGTTCTTATATTGAAATTCCCTAAATAGAATACTTTTGAAAATAAGTTTAACACCGATAAGTGAGAAGCAGCGTAAGCGGCAACAGCAACGGTTAACAAGGTATGAAGTCATCCCGTCAGGTGGTCCAGGATTATTGCACGGTACCGTTGATTGGCACTCAGCAGCAAGTGTAGAGAATCGCTGCAGGCGGAAAGGAATGAAGCGCGAAGATTCGTCGCGGGGAGAATCCAAGGGTAAAAGAAAACGTGTGGAGGGTTAATCCCGTTAGACCCTAACCGGAGAATCTCCGTGGCGTTTCTCCCTTCCCCTTTCGCCCCGTAATATAATTGGCCCCTGTGAGTTCTCTAGTCTACTGCCAGAAGGGATTTCTAGGAGTCGACCGGGCGAGTCCAATTTCGCCGCCGTTTATATTCCACCGACGAACCTACGGGGTCCGGTATTTATTGGTGATGCGATAAAAGTCCGATTCGATCGGTTCGATCGTTCCAAACACGACTGTATTACCCGTCCATTGATTTAAGAAGCGTGAGAAACGGTGGATGGGTCTCGACCTGTGGAAAACGGTAGCGCGTGAATTTTTATAGGCGATTCGTTTTAATGCCTTCCTCGATAAAAATGGAAAGAATATTCAACAGTGTCGCGAATACTCGTTGAAACTGGTCGATGGATGATAAATTATTTAAGAGCGATGTGTATAAATCGTACCGAACGATAGCCACCCTCCGAAGAACAAAGGAGAATCAATTCGGAAAGGACAGAAACAGAGTCGATGAGAGGGTAGCCGAAATAATTAGCGGTAAGCATCAAGAAGGCCGGGCGGAAGGTCGTGGCCAGGAAGCGGCGTGGGGAGTCCTGTGATCTTTGGGAAGTCACGGGTCAGCTATGTGTGCTTTGGCTCGTTTTTGTTGGCGAATATTACCGCGAGCAATTAGCCGAGGCTCATTAGTTACTGTCCAATCAATCAAACCGGCGGACGGAAGGAAGAGACTTCCTTGTAAAACTGTTACATGGAAGTGGTCGCGACAGAGACCGGTTTCCTGGAAACACATCCTTTCTCTCTGACCATCGTTCATTTATTTCTGGGACCAAGGAAACCTGTTTCGTTCAAAAAATAACCTTTGACGCGAGTTAAAATTATTTTTGAAGAAAAACTCGTGATACAGGAGAGAGCAGTTCTTACCATTGAGAGTTCTGAGAAATTGAATTAAAAGGAATATTGAAAGCAACCAGTGTAGAGTGGCGCGAACAGCGCAGCATCCATCTTCCTCAACATCCACCGGTTGACCCTTTCCACGGGAGTTTAAACGAAACCCAGGCAATCTACCAGCTGCTTGGATCCCGCAGGTTCATTAGTCAACAGGCTAAACACTGTTGCCCCACGCCGCTAAGTAAGCTGTTAAGCCTGAGCTATCAGGCTCGAACAAAAGGACAAGCTCGGCGCAAGAATGAACTCGATTGATCGTCGCCGGATGATCGTGCAGAAATCGCTGTCACGTGGCTGTTGAATATTTTCCAGCAGCAGGCGATAACTTAATGGGCCACTTAAAAATCGATTAATTACAATCAGAAGAGGATTCCCTCTTAGAGCAGTCGATCGTTTCCTCTTATTCCTCCTGATACTCCATGAATTCACAAACTTCATGTCTTACTCGTGAATTTATCAAATTAAATTGGTATTAAGGATCAAGATGAATCGGACCTAATTTATGTGCAATTCGCTCTTTTGGAACCACAGTATCCTCCAGTCATGCATAATCGAAGCCTGTCTACCCCTTTGCACGCTAATATACAGACCTAAGCTACTCTGAAATTCTACAATCCCTATTCAACTAGATCGAGATCTAACGAACTATCCCAAAACTGGAACTCCATCGATTAATTCATTATCCTCACGCCTATTAACGTTGTTCTCGGTAACATCACTTTTCAATATTCCTATTTAATTCTATCCAACTCTCAAGTAGGAGTAGTACGAAAAGTAAATCTGGTTACGACTGTAGATTTTCGCGTACCTCCAATGCAGAACTCGGTGGACCAGTTCCCTTTACCTTCGACCCAAAACCTCTTGTATCCGGACGGGTAGGGCTGACAGAGCAAAGGCTTGTCAAAGAATGCACAGAAGTGAAACTACAAATGTAGCACGTGGTTGAACGCAACAGCTCGATGGGACAGTGCACACGGTGGTGATGTGTGACGTGGCCTGACACGATGTCGGGATCTGGTCCCGCTGATCGGCCAGGGTAAATCGTGGTCGTACATGATGTATATGGTGCGCGGGAATAGGGGCGGGGCGGAGACAGATGGGCGTGCGGAGGATCCCTTTGAGGCTGCCGCATGCGGCGCCAGTGCCTCTGCCCTGCAAGTTCTTCTTTTACCTCTTGCCCCCATCGAAAACCTGCGGACGATGCTTCGAGGCCTGAAGAAGCTTCGAGCCTTTCCCTGGCGCCACTTCGAGACACCGTCGAATCCTTTCGGTGTAAGAATCACGCGTACATCCGTCAATCCACGTTCAGACGAAGCGTCGACGAACGATGTACCACGAAGTTTCTTTCCTCGATAACGACGAGTTATTCAGTCGATTGAATAGAGGAGGGTTGAAACGTTTCTCGGTTTCGTACAATTTGTTACGTGTACGTAGAACAGAAGGATGCTTGTAAGTCGGCTAGTTTGTAATGCGAATGTAATTACTCAATCCATCTTGCGCCTCGACTAACTGCGCGTTCTACGTGACCTCGATTAGCCGGGCCAGCGGTTTAATTGCGGCGCTCGATTTTACGAGTCGCGCGCGATTCGCGTGTCTTGTAATCAGACCCCTTGGCGAGGAGATTGATTACGGAAACGCGCGTTTCTGCTCGATTCTATTCGCGTTATGACACTTTTGCTGCTCGTTATTAACGAGCTACACTTGAAGCACCGCTGTGAGCGTTGGTCGTACGTACGTGATTATTCTTCTCAGTTAAGGAGCAAACCATATCGTATCGCTGATAGAATTATAAAATTTGATGCTTTCACGGCCCGGTGTCAGACGGTTGTTTACTGCCAAGACTTCAGGGTGTGAGCTGTGTCCTTTTAGAAGTATTGCTTATTTTCTCAGGATTCGATTATCATCGTCTTTATCCGAACTTCGACGAAGTATCTCTGCAGTTCTTGCTAAATGTCGAAATACTTCTGCCAAAAGGACACGACTCACACCTGGAAGCTTTAACAGCAACAACTGTGCGATGAAATTCTGTTTACCGACTACATAATTGGATATCGAAGGCAGAAAGCGTTTCGGTCGATAGATGAAGAGAGGCGAGAGTTTGGACAAGAATCAGGCGTGGATCAGGCAAAAGGATGCTATCGCCTCAAGGCACCGAGTCGTTTTACCAAGAAGTGTAGAGAAGCCCGAGTATAGAGGCAGGAATTTCCCGCGAGGCTCGCGTGTCCCGGATTTCAGGACCAGGCTCCACTGAATCCTCGGGCATCCTCGATCTTCTCGAAAAAGGCCTACTCCAGGGGTTGACTAGTCTGGCTAGGATACATCAGGAATCACGCGAACCCCGGGGCGACCAAAAGGTTAGCACGGAAACATCAGCTCGCAGATCTTCTTTCTTCCAAGCCTTTGTAGACCGGGGTAGCCTCGAAACTGAATTATGACCGTTGATTACTGTCGTTCGAACACGTTGCCCCTACGCTGTTTTATCTTGGTGGCAAACGATCCTGTCGAATATAGAAACGGCGATGTTTGTTGGCTACCAAGTAACGAAATTTCTTTCTCGTTTTCGAAAAATAAAATTGCGAACATTATTCTGACTCCTGGGAACATGTACACGATGTCTAAGAGTCATTTTCTAAGAAGTTTGCTAATTTCTGTGATTCCTGACTATGGGGAAGCTTCCGTTACAAGTTATAAAGAATTGTATAATACATTTTCGATTGAATCTTCCATTGATGTCGCCTTTCGTCGAAAATTCGCCACGAGGATCCATCTGATTTACAATCTATCCCATAAACAGACAATAGAGAGGTGCTGTCGCGTGGCAGACCCCTAAAAGAAAAAAAAGAAGACTGTGTCACAGGTAGTCGTTGAACCTCAGAAGGCACCAAACACCTCCTACGATCATATCGTCTACCTAACCACGAGCGATTGTCACCTTCCTTATTCATTTTTCTAGTCTCAACAAACGCGTAACCAATTTCGAAGATACCGATCGGTAACCAGAGAATAGTCTGAATGGGTTTAGCACCCACTAAAAATGTGTAAATATTTGATACAAAAAATGCGTCTTAAACGGAGATCCATGTCGGATGGGGCCACTGCGTGGGTCAGTCGGTCTCTTTTATAGAAACGAGGTAGGTCTTTGGTTGTGCGCAGCGGCCGACCTTTGTAGTTGGTCCTAACCTCGTTTGTGAAACAAGCCGGCTACAGGTACACGACAGACAAAGACCCCACCGCTTGTTCGTCCGGTAATTTAGGGACCTGGTTATAATTGCTTCCGAGGTTTCCAATATACTTCGATATTTTCGGGCTGGTGTCCTTTTATTATATTTCTCCCTCCATCGATTCCTTCGATGAATCAAAAGGAAGACCAAACACTGTTAAAAACGATTCAAAAATGGACTTCCAAAGACACGAATTTTGGCTGTCAAGTTGTATAGCAGTGACAAATTAGTAATTACAATGGAGATACGAGTGGAACCGAGGAACGACCTTGTCCAATGCACTTTCTTCCGTTCTTCCGCTACAATTCGATTCGGAACCAGGTAAAGATCGATCGATCTTCGACGAAACGGTACTGGAACCGATGTGAAATTTCGTGGCCACGAGCCACGAGAAATCACAGGTTAGTTCAGTTTTCACAGCCTTCATTTACCCTTTACGAATTGTCGAACCCTTTTCCTGCTTGGAGCGCCAGGCGCCAACGTTTCACGCCTCCTCAACAGCCCGTAGGAGCTCTTTTTCTTTCGTACGGGCGCGTAGTTAAGGGTCCTGAAGCGTCGTGCCGCTTGCTGGAGTTAATGATTTTGAAGTCCCGAGGAAATTATATCCCTCGACGAAGCTCGACTCGTCTAACGAAAATTGTTAACACAGTAGTCGCAGGTATCTACGAATGGCTGGGAACAATAGTAAAATATTCGCGTTTCTATTACGAGAACAATCATTTTTTTCGAGAAAGGAACGGATTGAAAAAAATGTTCTTGAACTTACGGAGACGATTATGATCTTACGATTATAATCGTGTCACGAGTTTAACAATAATATCGTCACGAAACAAATTATCTTTTCTAACCTGTATCCTTTCTATATTCCGCTGACTTCTCCGATCAACCTTTCTCCCCTCTTCCTCTGGCTCATCCGCTTCCAAGATTCTTCGTTCTCTGTCTACCCGACCATTTCAGTGCAAGTCATTCCAGAATAATTTATAACCCGAAGGATCGGCTAAACGGCCGACTAAGTTAACTAAACGCCGTGCTAATTTCATTTAACGCCTGTATCTGCTGCGCTCGCCGCGGGGGGTTGTTTATCGAGTATCCCTTACGACTCTAGCCTCGGTCACCCCTTCCCACTGGTTTCCTCGCACTTACTCTCTCGCATCGACGAACTATAGGTCTCAACCCTATCGTGATACTTCTCCAGGAAGCTAGAAGGTTCTTTAATTCATTTCTGGGCGGTATCCCAGCCGGGTGGTTACTGCCATTTCTCACGTGAAACGGTCGAGATACGGAGGTAAAGGAGGCTAGAAGAAGGAAAAGGTACGATGCTATAGTTTCTTTCACCACGGCAATGAAAACGAATTCGATGGCCTCGTTAATGTCCAGTTTTATCGATTTGGGACGAGCGTAAATTCCGCGGAACGACACGAAGCTCTTAACTTTTTATTATAACCGAAACGCGTCGGTTTCACGGAGAAAACGCGTCTCTTTAACACCCCCGGCACGATTCTATTGAAAATTACGACGATGCCTCGTCTACATTAAGGAATTCGTTCTGCTTCCGAGTCTGCGCTCGATCCTCTGATAAATTACGAGCCAATTTCTGGCACGCTCCTTTCACATCGACTCGACCGATCTATTAAAACCCTACGCTTATAAATTCGTCTCTCAAAAATGAAAGAAACCATCGTACCAAACGAATCGGATCCAAATTTACGGAATTGAAAGAGAAAAAAAAAAGAAGTATCGGATCGATGATGCTTTCTATTATTTTATCTCATCGACAGTGCGTACTTTGAGGCTCTGATTTTTTTCGAGATTAATTAACAGAACTCGGTAATATCGGCACGGTAGCTTTGTTTCGCTCGACACTTTAATGGCCGACACATTGATTCAAAGAACGGGCAAAGCGAAGAAAGGAAGACGAACGAAAAAGGGGGGAATAGATACAGAGAGGAGACGGTAGCAAGGATGTCTTTTATTTCTTTGGACTCCTCTCGGTACTACCTGCCACGATCTTTCTCTTCGTTCGTAGGAAGATAAAGGATGGTAATTGTTTTTTTCCTTTTTTCCCTCCCTGCCGTTCTCTCGTCGAGTTTCTGTTCCTCTTCGAGCACAGGGCGTCGCGTTGCCTCGCCGTCATTACACGGCATGACAAGGCGCCTCTGTTCCAGGCTCCTCGACTTCTCGCCACTTTTTCTGCTCCCCATTCTCGTACCACCTTTTCACACGCTTCTGAACGGCAGAAAAGACTCGAACCAGAGGAAGCGACGTCTCTCCTTGTGCACGGCCGTGATAACCTTTCAACCCTCTTCAAGAACCGTCTTCGCATTGTGAAAGAGCGACTCGAGTTAGATGGGGGAGGGAATTGCCGGCGATAAAAGTCGATGATGACGAAATGGTATCTCGCGATTGTAATCCGGTCGCTGGATTTCGTTTTACGTGGCTTTGTTTCATTTTTTGAACATTCGAAACGAAGGGTTCGCGTTGGAATTCAAATATTTCAAGCGCATT
Organism: Ctenoplectra terminalis; assembly: GCA_019453375.1. NCBI lineage: Eukaryota > Metazoa > Arthropoda > Insecta > Hymenoptera > Apidae > Ctenoplectra > Ctenoplectra terminalis. The sequence continues at coordinate 206,289 of SMSQ01025832.1, read as the reverse complement.
AAAAATATCACTATTCAAATTAAGGAGCTACGGATAGAAATCGAATTGTGGCTATAGTAAATAATATTGGATAAAAATTGAGAAATACAAAGAATCTGGAATTATATAATCTCTACATAAAAAATTAACGCGAGAATTAAACGAATAAAAGGTCGATTTCGTTCCGAGAAAATTGTCCAACGTTTTTGTCGTGGCACAGCGTGGATTTGTCTTCTTTTTTCACACGGCTCGTATCCTCAGGGAAGTCTGGCCAACAGGACCCGCAGGTTTACGAGGTCCTACACTTGTACATTCGCCTAATTGATCCATGGTCGACCGACTGTTCTACCTGCGGGGATGAGAAGGCGGCACACGGACAGAGACACGGCCGAGGCGAGCGTGCACACGCAGAATATCAGAGTGAAAGCCACAGTCTCTCATGGTGAAACGGAGCTGGAACCAGGAACAGGCCCTGCATTTACTGCCAGCGAATTACCCCGTGGAAAAAGCTTGCATCCTGGAAGAGATGCGCCCGATCCTTTGACCCTCTTCTTTCGTCTCCTAATTCCGGTGCATCCTTGTAGGCAAAAATTTCTTTTTCCTCTCATTCGCCAAGTCCTGATATCACGGTATTGAATATTATAGAATTTTTTCTTCATCCTTCGAAGAAAGTCTCGAAAACTTTTTTCTCGGACACGAAGAATTGAAACGAAGATCTTAAAGCGCTCTTTGGGGTTAAACTAAGAACAGATTGTTTCCTAAGGCTCGGTTCTGTTCATCTATTTTACTCTTCGAAGTAGTCTTCCCTTACCTAAACGAAGGTTTTAAAACTCTTTCACGTCCACTTCAATAAAAATAGCGCGGTTTAAATTCTTCTACGTTTATCAAAGTACAAAACGCAATCTTAAACTCTATCGAATCACCTGAACTTCCTTTCTCTCTCAAAACGACCATTTCAATTTCCATCCTCAACTACCAAACACAAACCGTCCACCCTTCCACCTTTTTAAATCGATCGGTCCTTAATTCTCGAAGCAGCACCTTTTATCGCGACGAGCGATCGATCCACTCCCATGGCCCTTGTGCATGCGAATGTCACTGCACGAGAGTCTCGCGGTTCCCAGTCGATCGTTCGGATGACGGGTGCGAGGCCACTGAGTCGAAATGTTTGGCGACGCCGTTAAATTATCGTCAGCTAGTGCGACAGAGGAACGAAACGGTTACAGAATGGAGGGAAAGCGAAAGAATAAGAGGGACGAGGAGAGAGATTCACAGAGGATGGCAAACAGCAACAACAAGTTGCTCGTAATAGGTCGCCGATCGGGCGGCGGTCTCGTAAAGCACGGGTCGAGGAGAGAGCGAGTCCGTTGCATGCCACAAATTGGCTCAAATATTTACGCAATTGGCATGATAACCGCATTACGTGATTATGTACGGTTGTTGCGCGCGATCCCGATGCTCACCCTCTCATCCCATCATCGCCACCACCCTTCTCTCCTCCATTCTGTCCCGTTTCTCTCTTCTCCGTTCTCCGTTCTCCCTCTCTCTGTCTCTCTGCGTCGTTCTGTGCTCCGTTCTCCATGACCTCCCGTATAAACGACAAATCAGGGTTATTAAACGACCGCTCGCGGGACACGCGTATTGTTCGCATAGCCCATGCAACTTCCGCTTGAGCGTTCTTCCGGTTCTTTTCGCTGGTCGCCTGTCGATTCACTGCTCGCGATATCTGGATGAATCTGGGGAGACGTAGACACGATTTTTATCGATGTACAACGTAAATTATGCACCTGGTTAGTATTTTTTAAACGATACAACTTCTCGAAGGTATACTTAATTTTTTCAGACGTTCGGGTTAAAAGGAGATATTTTTATTTGCGACCGAGATAGATTAAGTGTAGTTTTTCTTCGGATAATTCGTCGAAACGGTCGGTGATTTCTAGCATTTGCATTTACATTTTTGAGCAATAACACATTAACGCAACGGTGTGAAAAAACATGATACATGATTCCCTAGATCTGGAGAACGGAGGTTTACCGCTTTAGTTCTAATCGTGAACAACGGCAAAAAATAACACCCGCCGCTGTAATTATCGGCCGTTTCAATCGATTGTAAAACGTGAAAACGAAGTAAACGCGAGCCGTGTGTACTTTGAAGCGACAGAAAAATTATAGGCGTCGCGAAGCAAAAGGAAATACAAGAGTATTTTGCATTTAGTTTTAATATTGATCTCTTATTAGTGTCCTTAGCGTGTCGTGTCCAGTTTCTAGCGTACCTTGATCGCGTTGAAAAAAAACTAAGTCAGGAACGCTATGAAATTGTAAACAATCGTAAATTATAGTTGTACGCATAAAGGAGTTGGTATCGGGGATGTATCATTTTCTTCGATTAATAATCCGTTTTCGCCTTGTCTTTTTATAGATCGATCACTTTTTCATCGCAAATATTTGTATTTCATTTTTGAAAACCTTTACTTTATTACTACCAACAAACGTATTCTAAAATGATATAATAACGATTAACACCATGCACATTCCGTCACACAATATCCTCCATACACAAAACACCTGATCAATCTTTGAGCACGAAGCAAATACTTCTTACCGCACGCCTTATTTGCATACAACATAGTAACGTTGTTCCAACACCCTCATTCCTCTACCGATCGTCGAAGCCATTCCAATGGAACTAATCCTTCAATTATCCTAACCAATGCATCAGCTCACCTTCTCCACGTGCTTTATTCGCACACGGACGCAACAAAGACTCATTACCATTGCAATTACCATAAAACCAACCACACGATGTTCCTTTTTTTTCTTTTTTCTTTTTTTCTTTTAATAATCGAAGCATCCTCGATCCTTCGCCGCCCCTTTGAACACAGAAGGATCGAGGCGCGCAAAAATGGCAAAATAGAAGCCGCACCGCCATCCCGGTCCCGGAGGCGAAGTTCTGCTTCGTGATTTCGCCTCGGCCACGGAGGAGGCTTCTTCTTCGAAAATACAGTTACTCTGGTCGGCGATCTAGCGCCGATCCGTTACGTAACACTCCGTGGAAACGCTCCGTGTCGGCTTCTCCTCGTCTCTCCGCCTCCTCCGGCTGACGGGGAACGCGCGTTACGTGCGGTTTCCGTAAATTGCTACGTGCAAACCAGCCTGGGCCTGGCAGTGGTGCTCGTCCCCGTGTACTCGCGCCTCGGTAGCATCTCTGTCGCTCCTCTTGACACATCTCGCGCGCGAGAGAATAGCCGGCCCACGAGTACGGTTGGCGGCGATGCTGGTGTTACGGTGTTCACGGAAACGCGAGGTTATTCGGGGAAAAATCGGCACCGCGGATGCTACGCGGAAAGGGGAAAACGCATCGTACGTGCGAATTATCTGTTGGCACGAGAACAGATGGATGAAAAAAGAAAGAATGCGCGAAAGAGGAGGAAAGAGAGAACAGAGTTTCAGGACGAATCCTCGCTCGGACACGCTTCTTCCTGCGCCACCTCCGCAACCTCTTCTTCTGTTTCGGTGCTGTTGTTATAGCAGCCGGTTCACCACGGTAGTCATTACTTGAATTAAATAATACTCGGTATAATTATTTGGAAAGTTTACGTCGAGATGTATGGGTCGCTCGTTCGAAGGAACAGAACCGAGAGAATGTGGCTTTTAATTACGCGGCTGCTGCCGAGCAACGCGTCTTCGAAGGATTGCGCGCTCTCCGACCTGGCCCACGGGAGTAATTAGTCGATGTTTAGAAAGCTGCACGATTGTATCGATGATGAACGTGTCGTGGCTCGAATGTAGGACTCTGAAAGGGTCGTTTAAGGTAATGGCAGGAACATTGTCTCTCATGATTCGCACCGCGCGTTGGGAATTTGGATCAGCGTGCGGCGCGAACGAGAGAACGGACAGAGGGACAGCTCCGCGAGCTCGGTTTGCTTGGTAATGAATTAAAATTACCGGTTACACGGTTGCCTCCGCGTAAACACCAAGCATTGATTTAAACACCGGGATTATTGTAATTACTAACAATTTATTGTTTCGGGGTGCAGGGAATGAGGGCAGAGAAAAATGGCTCGTTCGAGCTATTGGTGGCGTCAGCTCTCGGTGAGCTTGGCAAGTCCGTGTTTCGATTCAGATGCCTAGCGCCATCTTTTAATGGACCCTTGAAACCGAATGTTGATGTAAAAATTTGTTTAAACAATTTTTCGTCCAGATTCTACTCGATGCATGGTTGGAAAGGATTTTATAAATTTATCTGTTACGCTCTATATGCTCTATTTCTTACCGACGAAGATTTAGGTACTTCACGATGAATCACTATGATAATATCTCTTCGTAAATTCTATTTTATGGTACGGAAAATTATTGTAAAAGTGAATAAATTCTGCACGAAGCTCGTGCACAAGGTTCGTTTGAAAAAAAAATAGGAAAAATATAGGAAATGCATTCGTTATTGCGCAAGATTTGTGTTATTTTGAAATTTATCGACAGTAGATGAAGGATCACGTTCTCCAAAGGCTCCTATAAAGTGATATCAAAGTAACTCCTCCTCGAGGTCCGATTCACCCGCGTTTTCACCAACACGTGTTGCAAACGATCACGTGGTTGATCGAAGCTCAGCCCCCTCATTATCATAACCGCTTCTCGAGTACCAAACCTAAGTCGATTCTAACGAGAAACGGTGTCCACGGTCGTGACAACCCGAGGGCCAACACGATTCGTGTTCACGCGAATCTGTTATGCGATAGCAATTCCTAGCTCAACTTTTTGTGACGATACATTCGGTGCTTTGACTCCTTAGAAATTAGATTTTTATATCGGATTATTAAATCGGTACAATTTTCTTTATTCTATTCCCATGAAAACGGGGGTGGTTTTTTTTTCTATGCCATTTATCTATTTATTTTTCCTTTTTGTTTGTATTCTTTGCTAACCGTATATTGTATGACTGTTTGCAATATTATGTGACCCCTTCCGATGTCATTTTTTTACACATGCCATGCGAGATCGATAATCGACAATTACTCGAGAGTCGGTTGTCATGTTCGTACATGAACGTGCACGTTTCGAATAACGTCTAGGAAAATTATCTTCCATATGACGACTGACAGGGGATGCCTGAAACTGCAATTTCGCGATGGAACGATCCTTCAAAGGACTGACGCCGGTTAGCCTATTCCTCCTTTTTTAGTGTCAGCATATGCGTTATGCTTGTAACAACCCTCTGCGTGAACGAATGTACCACTAAGCGAAGAGTAAATTTTTGATCAGATAATCTACTGGTGAAAATATTGAAAACGATATCCAGCTATATGCTAATGTACGGTAGATTGGAATTTATTCATAAAGCTTTTAAAAAATCAGATAATATTACTATTAGGGGTATTTCGAGATAAAAATTGATGGTTTTAAAATATTTAGTATTTTTCGAAGTATTTTAAACTTTGAAATCTGCTTATTATACGAAGGAAACTGTATAAAATATAATGTTCTAATGGGATCCATATTACATCGCATAATTCGATTGTAGATGGGTGTACGCGCATTCGTAGCAACCGTGTCGTTCGTTTATTTTTCTTAATGGTTGTAATCGATGTCATGTGCGAAACCATCTGCCAGTAAAATTTGGCAACAATCATTTTCAGATTACACGTTGTCCTTTATTCATTGTTCCATAGCTGGTATCGGTAATTTTAACATCGACTAACAGTACATAGAAGTACAAGTAACAAGGAAAAGCGACAAAAAACTGGGAAAGCAATTTCACATAAGTGTTTTAAAGTGTTTCCAGAATATTACTTAAGGTTGTAAGAAAATTGCTCGAAACATGTGCGATAGTGCCACTCATAGCAACTCTTTTCGAAACAAGTCACGTCAGTAAGGACATTTATGATTCACGAAATTGATGGGGTGATATTTAACATATTGCGAAACATGTGTTTAATTCGAAGCGAGGGAAGGAATGACACTTGAAACAATATATCTGCTATTTACATGTTTATTGTTCTCAATATTTTTCCCAGCACCTTACACCAAAAACAGCCATTAAGTATATTCGTTCACGGGCATCATAGCTGCGTTACGCCGATCCGTTTATGCTAATTCCCCTCCGAAGCCACTGGCTCGTTCCCCGTCCTCTTCTTTCGTTTCCATATTTCGTTGTCGATACTTTTCGAAAGAAAAGAGAATGGAACAAAAAATTAGTCCAGTTTTTTACTCGTTGACGTCGATATTCTTTTTTTTTCTTTTTTTTTCTCTTTTTTTCTATTTTTATTTAATTTTGTTTCACACACTTACTTGTCCGATGAATCTTTGGAATATCCAGCCAAAGTTCGCCAGAGTTCCCGAGGTCCTTCTATCGCGAGAGGAAAATGTTGCCAAGTCCATGCATCTTTCAATGACAATGAAATATTATTTCCATCAAATCGGACTATAAATAAATATATAAAATTGAATTTTTTTTTTTTTTACCGTCAACCGCTGGATAGTCCACGCGTCTTTTTATAGGTCTCGAAAAGAGTTCGTCGTTAGCGTATGATGGCCAGGATTCAGGCTTAAAAAAAGGCAAAAGAAACTTTATATTTCATAACGGTGTGGAATCGATACTGTTTATTATAATTATTACTACCTGCGAACCACTACTGTGGCCTTCGATCTTGGCAATATTCTTTCGAGATTTAAAGAAATCATCGTAGCCGTCGCTGCGTCCGACACGAGGAATATTTTTCGCAATTTTCAGAAAGAATGCTGGCACTTCGTCGGCTTTCGAAGTATTTTCACTAGTCATCAACGCCAGAACGCTAATCAAGCAAACTAGAACATTAAAAAAAACAAAAAATGGAACGTAGAGGAAACACTATTTTCCACCATAGTAAGATATATTTTCACAAAGACTTCTTTTTTTTTTAATTCAACGCACAATGTTCTCCATAGATATATTAAGATAAACTCACCACCGACGAAGAAACGTCGTGTAAATCCCAAAGATCGCAAACTCATCATTATCGTTCTTTGAATCTGCGAACAAATCAATCAGATTTCTATCAGTTCTCGAACAAAACCATTCGACTACTCGACACCGTGATTTTTAACTAAGAATTTTATCTCGCGACTACGTCCACTCGTTGGACCATCGCCATTCTCTGCGAAAGCGTATCGTGAAATCGTCGAAGAAACCAGCAGAGAGGTTCCCGTGACACGCGTTCGACGACTGTATGGAGGATACTGAACGATTTTTCCTAGGACTTCTTCCATTATCGCGAAAAGTGGACGGAATACTTGAAGATCGTGGGCGAAGGAATAACAGAGTTTGCACGGCAAAGCCCCAACGCATTTAAATATCTCGGACGTTTGTGATGGCATGTGCGCGATGATCACGCGTGAAATATCTTTTCCAGGTGCACGTTCCACCGCTCTATCGCCACTTCAATAAACTTTAAAACCTCGAATTTCAAGATATAAGCTGTGTGTGCTCGATCCATTTCTTCGTGCGCGCGATTGTACGTGCGTACGTGTGTAGGTTACCGTGTAACCAGGGAAGCCAGAAAATGTAAAATAGAGGAAATTGAAACGCGTTCTTTTGAAATTTTTCCATCACAAGTTAGCAACGCTTACCTTATCGTGATCGCTATACACTGAACCAAAAATCGTTACGTGTCTCTCTATTTATGCTCGGATTAAGAATCAATTAAGTATTTCGATCAGGTCGTGTCTAATGTGAATCGGCGTCGGTGCTTGTTACTCCCCTATAGTTTTGTCGAATAAATTTCGGGTTGAATGACTGCCGCTGAGAAATTATTGTCTGTGGAATATATTGGGGAGATTGATCGCGATTAAAATGAATTGGAAATTTCTAGTTTTCAAAATATTTATTTTAAATTAATCCTCGAATATTATCATTCAAGATTTTAGTATTTACCGTTGGTTTGATGCAACTCGAAGTAAAGGATGTGGTGGATGGATAATATTTAATTGGTGTAACGATAACGATTTATTATCATCAATATATTACTACAGAAACATGCGCTGTTGAAATTTATTACCGATACATTTGGTTCAATTTACTTCAAGATATCGTGAATTTCACCAAAGCATTGATTGATCTGTCTATTATTTTGCCGTTTGTTTTTACGAAACTCTTTTCTCGTCCGCACATAAAAAAGACAGCATTACCCTTATTCGAGCAGGTGAATGAAACGTGCTCTCCATATCGAATCGTTCGATCTGCATTTCAGATATTGGAAAGAGTTTCGTTAAACCTATGTGTGCTATGTAAATTATTTTAAATTGAGAATTTTAACCATTCCATAAATCCATCCTCAGATTTAGTAATGTTTGCAGAAAATTCACAAATTATGAATTGAAATAAAGATTAATCGTCAATTGTCATTGATAAAATATCAAAACGTTTCCCAGAGTTTCATTTATTATTCTAAAAAAGTAAAAGAAAAATTTTACAGAAGGAATAGAAAAGTATTTCGTGAGAGTTTGACAATAATTGAGGAAAGGGTGAAAGAAACGATCGAAGTAATGTTAAGAAACATCACGATTTATTATGCCAGAAACGTTTGCGGCGTGATATCGGTTAATTGAGATCTAAGCTACATTATTATACGAGGACGAGTGATTCGGACGATGCGACGAATTTTAAAGCGCTAGAGGAATCGATAAGTGAGAAATTAGCGGAACTGGTTTCGTTGTTACACGTTGATAAAATGATTAAGCAGCGCTTGTTAACATTCGATGTACGTGTAAATATCTTCAGTTGGAATCTTGGCGTGCGAACCATGCGTTGCATACCTCGCTGACGGTTTCGCAGACCGATGAGATGGCTCGGTTGGTAATTTCATAATCTATAGAACATCAAGAGTGGAAACAATAATTAGATCGTTGAACAAATAAAATAATACGTATAGTTTAAATACAAGCAAATATAAAATAAAATACCATTAGCGATATCGGAATCGTTGAATTAATTAAATCAAGTTTCACTTGGAGCTTAAGAAGATTTTAGAAATTCGCCAAATCAAAGTCCTATATTTTACGGAATTATTTAGCAACTTTGTAAATCCGTTTTTTACCGGTGATCGTGTTGGATCGCTTGCCGAAAATGCTTCCATTGAAAGGAGGCTTTCTGTAGGCAGCGTTGGCTCCGATGGTGAAGACGAAGAAGATGGCAAGGATGGCGAGAATAAGGCGAGTGGACACCATTTTGATGGTTTCAGTTTTTGAGCTGTGTAAAGTTAAAATACCAAGGATTAATAATATTCAATAAACAAAAAATGCTAAACTGGTAGAAGGAAATTAAAGCACCGTAGAATAAAGAGTTCAAAGCTTTTTCAAAGATCTTTCACAGATTTTTCAAGTCGAATTGGTTGACGCGAAAGGGAGAGAATTTTCTACAGAATTGGTCAGTTTACTTACAAATGTAAGGAACGGTGGAACTTGTACGATAGTTGGTCAACGAATGTTGCAAATAAGGCAAAAGCTACGAGCTTTTATAGTAGAGAAATGAACCGAAGACAAATGTGCCTATCAGATGCAGATGGCCTACATTATTTGCAAGTAAACTCATCAAGGAGTTCGTCCAAGGGTGTATCGATCCGGCGAAATGTCAAAATTCTATATACCACGATTGTCAACGACAGAAATGTTAAAACGATACGAGATGTTTTATGTAAAAGAAAAGAGGAACAATTAGAATCATCGAACAATTTAAAAAAAAAAACACAAAAAAAAGAAATCGGAAAATAAATTCCAATTCTTGTAAGACGAGTTAAAAATACCTGGAGACGATTATCTGAATTTTTTCCGCAGCAAGATGTAAAATTTGTAACTTGGACGATACCTTGAGCTGTAGGATATCTTCTCCGAAGGAAGGATGGCTCTGATCTGTTGTCTTCGCCAGAAAGCTCGGCTTTTATAAGACACAAGACTGTGCATCGAGATATATGAAATAATATTGTTATAGAATAACGTTAGAAGCTATCACGAACGTAAACTCAATTACGGATACCCGTGATTGCCTTCTATCCCAAGGGAAATAATCTATTTACGAAGAGGAAAGATCATACATGAGTCTAAGAAAAAGAGACGAACAATGTTGTGTCTGTTAGTAACAACGATGCGCAATGTTTCTAATGTTAATAAAAAAGAATCATTTTATCTGATTCTGATGTATTAACACAGACGACTTCGTCACTGATATTAATCAAGATATCTTTTACCGAGTCGATCGATAACGTTTTGCTTAAATTTCTGTGATTTTATTATAAGAAATTTGTTAAAAAATGCAATACCTTTTTAAATATCGCAGTATTCGCAAAATATAGAATGTTTTGTCGCTGAACTATTTAATCGATTAATGGTCTAAAGAACTCTACCTTGACCTCCAATTTTCTACGTGTGCTACTGATGAGGTAGTGAATTGTATCGCGGACGAGATACAGGATAAACCATGTTCTGAAATACCGACCGTGTGAAAAAGCAAACGTTTCGTTGTGCCCTCTGGGAGTTGAAGCGGTGAGTTTAGTCACGGACGAGATGCAAACACAGTCACCAGTTCTGAACCTCGTCTGTTATTGTGTTTTGGATAAAATACCATTGTTGGGTCACACGTGACATTATCGGTTCAAAACAGAACAAGAAGCCAGCGCTAGTGGGTCGGTAGAAATTATAATGAAATATTGTGAAATTAATTACTAAGCGGTGTGTATACGAACAAGAAAAATTTAGGTGAAACTAATCATTACTTATTAAGAAGTAATTATCGATTAATTTTTTAATTTATTAATTTTCGGTCATTTTTAAAAATAATTTCTATTAGTAAATTTCCTCCTTTTAAAGAACGTATGCGATCGAAAATTAATACGTACGATTTAAACGACCTATTATTTGAATCGTGTGTATCTTTTACACATCGTGTTAGAAAGAAATTTCATAAGAAATTAATTTATTTTTCGAAAGTACAATTTAAGCAACTTTTTTCTACTTGACCTAAAATTTTAAGTATTCTCGAGTTAAATTTATGTCTTATTACTAGTTACAATTCTATACAATGTTCAATGAATAATAAAGGAATTAAACGAAGTACCAATGTATTAAGAAAACGTGTGCCTCTTTTGATTCTTAAACAATTCTGTCATTTACGTTGCGTTACGGTTTTATGATTCTTGCACTCAGATCTCATATAAACTCACGCGTATAAGTTTGTTGATTAATAAATGAACAGATTTGAATATATTTATCCATAATAAATTTATCTTATGAAAAAACTTCTTTCGTTTTTTTTTTTTTCTTTTTCTTTCGATTCATATAACTGTTATTACGTACGCGAAAAAAAAGAAACGTTTTATAGATAGTAAAAGACTGATAGTAATTATTTATACGTATCTCTGTAACGGATTCTTTTTGCAAAATATTCTGTGAGTTACTTGTAATTCGTACAAAAAGACATTCGTACAAATGTATTTTACCGCAGCTATAAATTATTTGCAAGTATTCGCGTCTATCTAACGATTTTATCTTCTGGAATAAGGGGAATCTTGTTTATTCTACTTCTTTGTCTGTATTTTCTTAATCGCATAGAACGAAGATACATATGCATATGCTAAAGTAGCGTATCGTTCCAAGTAAATGGTGCGTACGATTTATCATCCAGTTCAATATTTTCTTGTCGTTTATAGTCAGTAGCAGAGTGCTAATGCTGTTGGAATAAACGGTTTATATTTGAGTCAAAACAACCGCGCTTAGTTTCCATCATGCGTCGGGTATCCACTGTTTGTGTAGAGTTTAATAATTTTTAAATAAATAACTCTTCCAAGTAGTGATATTATTAGACGAACCGTTCAAATTCTTAATTTAGTATTTATGTTGTGAATACGTTTGCGGGAAGAATTTTAGAAAAAAACTTTTTCACGAGAATCATTAGATCATTAATGGAAAATTTAAATGTCTTATTAAATGGATGATAAAATATTGAAAAAGGGCATTATTATGTTTACAAATAGAAATTGATCATTAATTAATACTTTGATCGAAACTATTAACACCTTGACTCGTTTAATGGTTAGTATTACGGTAGTTTTAGCACATTTTTTTTCGGAATAAAGTATTTGTTTATTAAAATGAAACACATTTAAATTCAAAAAATTGACGAGATTAATTCACACGATACTGTATAATTGAAAATTTGTTTTCTTGCTTACTTTATGCGAATGTTATGTTACTATCGGTTTTATTTATATAGTTATTAATAGAATAGTTGCTTCAACCGTTTAAGTTAATGTATTGTTATGAAGAAAAATAAGAAAAATAGTGTTTGTAATTTAGTGACCTTGTTATATTAATGGTGCAAATATTATATTAATAGTTTTAGTGTAAAATTTAACAAAGTATTTAAATACCATTCTATAACATAAATTATTTTTATGGAAATAAAATAGATTTTGAAGTGCCAAAGTTTTTAACGTAAGACTGACAAAATGATAAGCAAATTACCACAAGAGTTTAGAAGATATCAGCGTAATAGAAATCAGTTACAACATATCTTTGAAGAAACTCAACGAGTATTAGAAGATATTAACCTAGAAAGTTTCTTTCGTGGAGGTAAATATTTATATTTTTATAAGCTATAATAATTTTAGTGTCAAGTTTTACCAAAATATTTTTTTTCCAGAAGACATTGTGGATAAGTTACTACCTTCCTTAACATTGGATAGAATTACATACATTTTAGCAAATGCCCCGGCTATTGTAATTCTTGGTCAGGATACCAAGGCTAAAGCAGCGTTAGTTAATAATTTAATATCAAACGATGTTTTGCCATTGTGTAATGGATTATGGAGATGGATTAGACTTACTTATGGTCTAACAAACCACATTAGTCTTACATTAGCTTTAGAATACGAGGTAGTCGAAGTTCTGCAAGCAAATGAAAAACCTTGGGGTACTCTTCCGATTGAAGATTTAACAAAATCTGGTAGCGAAGACACATCTTGTCCAACGGTGCTCGAAGTTAAACTTGATCAACCTATATTGAAAGATGGTGTTCAAATATTTGTTGCTCCAAATAATGGAGCAATAAAAATCCTTGCGAAAGAGTTGTTATCTATTTTACCAATATTTTTATACGCGCTTGGAGAACAGCCATTAACGGAACAAAATTTAGAAGAATTAAGAGATTTGAAAGAAACTTATCCCTTTAACCCTGTACTTTTTATACCATCTTTGGGAAATATCTCATTTACCAGCATTGATGCTGAACTCACCGAATCTGAACAACACAGACTTCAAAATCGATTAAACTGTAATGATTCCACATCGAGTAAAACTGAAGATGATGGTATTGATTTTGACCGAATGAATTCGCTTGGTTTAACATGGTTGGAGCAATTGACGAATTTAGGTTTCCTTGGGATGGAAGAATCTGTTGAAGTTGATCAGCTGACTTGGCAACATCAAGATAAATATGTTAGCTCTAGCGAGTTGTTGGATTCGTGCAAAAAGACAGATAGAATTTTGTATTTTGTTCGGGAATGTTTAAAAACTTATCTTATCAATGCTAGCACTTATTTAAACGAAGTACACACAACGAGTCTGAGAATGTTCATTTTAAGTGCCTTTGATATGGCACGTAAAATTCAAATAACTCCTAAAAGAATACAATACGCTCAACAGAAAGAAAATAAATTGTATGCAAGTTTAATGAAAATTGTTAATGAAAAACAAGATGAATTAACTGAATTGATACAAAACATAATCCAAGAGATGAAAAATGATGTATTACTATCTAATAATGATGTATATTTATATCAAAGCATACCTTTTAATAATACAGAGAGGGCAGAATGGTCTGCAACTATTAGAGCCGCGACTTCCGAGGTTCAGAGAATAGTGCTTGGTCGTTTAGGTGAAAAAGTTGCGAAGCAACTTGTTAATTCTGTCAACTGTTTACGCGAAACCTTTGTCGGTACGCTGCAACGTTGTTTATTAAGTCTCGAAAAATCTTACGAATGCGATACTTCTTTACTAGCTAGTGACGCTTTGAAACAAATACTTTCAGCTGCGTACAATGTTGAGTTACATAATTCTTCACCATCTTTGATACATTCGTTTTTAGAAAGGTTGAGACAGCTTTTTAAGTCTTTGCCTTTGCCATGGTCACCAACTCCAACTTTAGATGTAACTTGGAGAAGAAAGGTGACCATTGAAATATTAAATTCTCTATCAGCGGCAAAACTGGCTAAGACAATATCAATGCAGTTCAAAGATAAACTTAAGTCCTCGCATGATTCATTCCAGGCAGCCCTTAGATCTTTAGAAAATTATTATTCTGGCAAGTTGGAAAGAACAGAAGAACAAAGAATAGCTATTAGGAAGTATCATGCTCCTAGATTAGCTAAATTAGCGTTAGAATCAACGTCAATGTTAGACGTTGTTCGTTACGGGATGCCTCATTGCGGTAAAGAAATTGGTCGTGGACAATACGGAGTTGTATTTGCTTGTGATGGTTGGGGTGGTGCACCGGATCCTTGCGCAGTTAAATCAGTTGTTCCACCTGATGAAAGACATTGGAGAGATCTTGCTATGGAATTCTATTACACTAGGTCTATTCCTGACCATAAAAGGATAGTAAAACTTCGAGGATCAGTTATCGATCAGTCTTATGGTGGAGGATTTGGTCTTGGATATGCGGTTCTTTTAATATCGGATCGTTTAAGCCGTGATTTATATTGTGGAATACGCGCTGGATTATCTTGGCTAGAACGCATACAAATAGCGGTAGATGTATTAGATGGAATACGCTACCTTCATTCCCAAGGACTTGTACATCGAGATATTAAGTTGAAAAATGTTCTTCTCGATACCGAAAATAGAGCAAAATTAACAGACCTTGGGTTTTGCATTACGGAAGCTATGATGTCAGGAAGCATTGTTGGAACACCTGTTCACATGGCACCAGAACTACTCTCTGGTCATTATGATAGTAGCGTTGATGTATATGCATTTGGAATTTTATTTTGGTACATATGTGCGGGACATGTGAGGTTACCATATGCTTTTGAACAATTCCATAATAAAGAACAATTATGGACCAGTGTAAAGAAAGGTAATTTTAAAAGTCTTGAAATACTTATTTAATTTTGTACATTTTATCCGAGTTCTAATTGTTCCAATTGTTCTAATTACTAGGCATACGTCCAGAAAGATTACCTTCTTTTGATGACGAATGTTGGAGATTAATGGAACAATGTTGGTCTGGAGAACCATCTAAACGTCCTTTACTTGGAGCCATTTTACCAGTGTTAGAATCTATTCAACAAAAGGCAGAAAGAGGCAAGTCCTTACAACAGCTCTCCACACAGAAGCTACAAGAAAGTTCGTCATCAGATTCAAAAAATCCTGCATTAGCATTAGCAGAACCTTATAATCAAAGAGGTGTTATAGTTAGTCCTCTTACTGCAAAACGTAGGACAATAAGAGCTGTAAAACATCCTGTTTTTCACATGACTAATCTGTTTCAAGCAAGTCTGTGCTCCAATTTATATACTCAAATGCGAGAATTTTAAAAGCATTTTATATTTTTTGCTTTATATTTAAAATTTAAAAATGATCTGACTATACTAAGTCCTAAATTTAAACATATTTTTCAAAACAATTTATCGTTTTTTTTATTGCACATAATTGACGCTTTTCTAATAGTATTTTAAATGCAGTATTAATTTGACGAGCTTCTTATTAGTGTTATTTTCTTATAAATTTTTTTTATTTTATATTTACCTGTTTAATAGAAATTATAGTAACAAACTAATTGAACCGTGTAAATCGGATGTACAATTAAGTAATTATGTAAATTATAACGATTGTGTAAATTTATTTTTATATTTAGAAATATAAGTAATTATGATATTTAATGAATTACATACTTAATTAGTGAGGTATATTAGTAATTCTTACAAGACAAAATGAGAAATCCTTGAACATTATATTTATTACATATGTTAGTTGATACTTCATTGTGATAAAAAAAGAAAAAAAAAAGGTTCTTAATAGAAGAAAAATAAGGAAATTAAACATTGTATATTTACTGTTGAAGAATAAATAAAGATTCCCAATTTTCTATTTATCATTTTAATACTATTACAACATTCTTTCAAGTATGAAATCTTAATGTTCTTAATCTTTTGATATTTAAATAATATTATGGCTTATTGTTAGTGACATATTCAACATATTATTTAAGAAAATTTGTTATTTTCAGGTGACAGATTTTTCGAAACCGAATCTACATGAATTTTCAAATGGAATTTTAAAACGTGATATTTAAAACGCTTTTATCGTGTGACAAGAAACGGTATTTGTATTATCCATTCGGATTATAATATACATAGATTCTTGGTTATCAACAGGCATGAAAAAGCCAAAGCAATTGTATATTTGTAAGTGAACGGAGGCATAATCTCTAAAGGTATGCTACTTAACGAATTGAAATTATTATTTATTATGTATATACAATAGTATTTTTATATAGATTTAAATGATAATGTACTACTATAAAGTATTTAGTTTTTTATGAACTAGTAATAATATATTTACAAGTATTTGTTATTAATAGTTTATTATAGATAGTAACATAGTCGGTTATCACTATCTAATTATTATTCTGTTTACTAAAATGATGTAATTATGTAAAAAGAGTTTTACTTTCATGTATTTTTTAAATATATAAATGATAATGTACAAACATATGTAACAAATAGGTTGCTTTAGAATTAAACTAACTTATAATTAGATATTTACAACAGTATTCAAAGTAACAAATCAAGATTACATTTTGCTTTTTCTAAATCATGTAGAAACTTATAAAATTCATTTATTGTCATTTCT
Organism: Ctenoplectra terminalis; assembly: GCA_019453375.1. Lineage (NCBI taxonomy): Eukaryota > Metazoa > Arthropoda > Insecta > Hymenoptera > Apidae > Ctenoplectra > Ctenoplectra terminalis. The sequence goes on along the minus strand of SMSQ01025832.1, from coordinate 189,435 downwards.
ACGAAAACGTTCTTAACTTTGCCGTTTTCTTCTAAATTTAATCTTAGTTGTAGAAACGATTTTCCTACGTTGTCGGATTCGTTATTAGCTACGGTTACTGTAAAAAAAATAATCTTATTAGAACTTGAAAATTTATATTTAATACCATATTACTTTATAATCGCATAAACGCATAAACGCATAAATACGTTAAAAAAAAAAAGATTATTAACAAAGTTACTTCGTTCTTATTTTCGTGTTAACCTTATTTACCGAAATAATATACTTTTCACTTCTTGATTAAAAGAAAAAAAAATAAATAAATAAAAAGAGTGCACCAAAGATAATTTTTTATAATTTACAATTTATCAATCATTTTACAAAAAATATGAAAAATATTTTATCCAGTTAAAATGCCCGTATCGATTTGTTTCGTTTCGCAAGGTTAGACTCTTACCACCAAATCTCCATGAAACATCAACGATACTCGTAATATTTTTAACCATTTTGCAAACAAAATTTGTTTTCTTTTATTTAAATATATGTTTATTATATGTATATTTTATTTATTATTGAATGATAGATATATTATTGAATGTTACAGCGATCTCTGTAGTTGACGAAATGCAACAAGTGTAGACTAAATTATGAAGGCGCGAATATGTGAATTTGGAGTAGCTACGTCACGTTTAAGCTGATATGAAAACGTATAAATACATTCTGCTAATAATAGAAACAGTTTCCATATTGCAATTTAATTACAGAATACTATATTTCAAAATAATTTAAAGATTGCATCATACAGCCAGTGATTCATTTCTACCTTCTCAGGTGATTTATTATTATTATCATTATTTTTTTTTCTTTTTTTTTTTTTTTTTTTTCACTAATCAATCAATACTTTAAACACATTGATCCTTAACAATTTACGATCATACTATATCGAATCACATGTGTAATAATGTACTTAACATTTATTTACATTCCGATTTACACATTTCTGATTGAATCCACATGTTAAATGTTATTCGAAGTTTATCTCGTATTATCTCGTACTTCACAACTTTGTTTGTTTCTAGAATTTTACAACTCAAAGAATTGGGTTAATTATACGTATTCAATCCAATCTTGATTTATTGTTTTAACTTTGACCCATACGAAATAATAACAATGCTCACGTATCGAGGAAACGATGAAATATTTCAAATCGTTATCTGTGTCGAGCTTAGCTAGATGGTTAGTTAGAGAAAAAAGGATTGTCGTGGTTACGGTATGGTTACCAAAGACCTACCACAGGGATACTGGTTCCAATAAATCCTTCGGATGTCGCGTACGTTTGTGCTGGAATAAAAAAAAAAAGCACCGTTCAAGGAACATCATTTTGATGAAAACGTTGGATGTAATAAAACCGAATGTTCGTTTCGCAGTAACTGTATCTTTGATGAGATATAGATATATTTGCAGGAGCAAGAGTTTATTCGTCCCATATTAAACTGTGATATACGTTGAAAAGCGTATTCAAGACTTGTTTCGACAAGAATATCAAGTATAATGGAATCTTATGGTAATAGGCGACGAGACGCAATGCAGATGATGAATATCAAGTTCGAAAGGAATGTAGCTTTTCCTTTTTAGTCACGGGTTTCGTTAACGACGATAATGAGATTTCCGTAGCTCGCGCAATTTTTATTCTTTTCATTGCACGAGAAAGCATTAGCATAGATTTATCTATATTGAAACGTTTGAGCGTAAGGTTAAAATTACGACCGATATTATCAGTTATTGATTGATGCACGTTAATTGGACTCTTCTAATTATGTAAGTCTTCTACTTTTCCACGCAACACGGAATTTAGTTCGATGTTCGCCTTATGATAAAAATATTTTTCCTCCTTGCTTTCGTTTCTTAACACTGAGAACGAGAGATTTGTTATACTTCTTCTTTTCTTCTTTTTTTATTTATTTATTTATTTATTTTCAAATAATAAGCGATAACAAATGATGAAGCAGCTCGCGAAGCGTCGCGGTACTTAATTTAATTCTTGAGCTATAGCGATGCGAGGAAATGTCACTGATTTTGGTAAAGTACAGGTATTTCTTTTAGCGAGATCTTCGCAACAAGGCATGCGAACATAACAAATATAAATGTCTCTACGTATTCAGCTGCAAACCGAAAATAATATCCTCCAGATATAACCACTTTGGACAATATACGTTATCCGGGACATTTTTATATGATAAAAAATGAAAAGAATATGTCATAGCTTTAAGAGGACGTCGCGATTAGAACTTACGAAGTAAGTTGGTTGTATTTCGTACGAGTATTCGTGTCGATTAAGAGTAACTGGTACGGTGTTCCGTACTGTCTAAATTTATATGCTAATTTTCTCTATAGATACCGCTTCATTGTTTTCCCGACATTCATAAATAAGAGATGGTAGAATAACGAATGAATCTCTTAAGCAAAAGCTCGTCGTTTACTTTCACGCAAACGGTACATCGAAACTTTCGAAATACGCCATATTTGTAGCCCAAGGTTGTTAGAATTTCTAATTAAACCACACGTCGAAATGATAAATCTGTCTTAAGCTACTCCGGCTTTAGGTCACTTGGTAATAAGTTCGCAAAGTTTCTTCGTGTGTACTCGCTTCGAGGTACCGGAGATTATGATCAAGTAATCATAATTACAAGACCTAAACATTACTTTCGTTCGGTCGTTTTGCAAAGCTGGCCTACGAGGAAGAGAAGATTTAAGGTTCCGACGCTTCGTTCCTTATTGATTTCCACTGTATTTTTCATACTCCATTTCCTTGCTGCTCCCTCGCTGCAGATGTAAAATATAAAAAGAGGAAACACTAGAGAGCGTAACACCGATTACGTTCCAACGTTGAAATACATGTTACTAGAAACGGTGTCTTATATCGCAGAAAGCGTTCCAGATGCTTCATTTGCATTCTACTTTCGAAACAGACCGATAATTAAAATGTTCAAACGCGGAGTTACGTTTTTGCTCCTGGTTTCACACACACACACACACCTATATCTTGTAGCTCGTTTGCATAGTATTGGATCATCCTAAGAGTTTCCTCGATTTTTCGAACTATCGCTCGCTTAAAAAGAATGTAACTATCGCTCGTAAGGACACCAGGACGTTAAAAATGTGTTTCAGTAGTTTTTCAAATTTAACAGATATCTCTGATGTTTTTCGTGTATCGAGCTACGTTTGCTTTCTGATTGACATCGGTCAAACATTTGACAGAAGGAAATAGAAGTTAAGTGATTCGATTAAATAACTCGGTAACGGGAAGAAGAAAAGAGCAATAGCCATAAAATCGAGAAGGGGAACAAGACATTATAGGGCAGCCCGGGTGTGTGCTACTTCAAGGAGAAAATTCGCATAAGCGGCAGCNTCACACACACACACACACCTATATCTTGTAGCTCGTTTGCATAGTATTGGATCATCCTAAGAGTTTCCTCGATTTTTCGAACTATCGCTCGCTTAAAAAGAATGTAACTATCGCTCGTAAGGACACCAGGACGTTAAAAATGTGTTTCAGTAGTTTTTCAAATTTAACAGATATCTCTGATGTTTTTCGTGTATCGAGCTACGTTTGCTTTCTGATTGACATCGGTCAAACATTTGACAGAAGGAAATAGAAGTTAAGTGATTCGATTAAATAACTCGGTAACGGGAAGAAGAAAAGAGCAATAGCCATAAAATCGAGAAGGGGAACAAGACATTATAGGGCAGCCCGGGTGTGTGCTACTTCAAGGAGAAAATTCGCATAAGCGGCAGCGTTTTAAAAAGCATCTCTGTAGGTACCTATCTCTCTTCTTTTTTTTCTCTCTCTACTATGGCCTGACTTTTTGCAGGCTTTTTGCTTTAGCATCTTGTGCTTCACGATTGCTGTACGATTACTCGACAAATATGAAGTCGCTTCAAATATGGAGTGTATATATATATATATTTTTTTTTATTACTCCGCTTTGTTCATGATACAAAGGGAATTATAGCAATAATAAATATCAGGATAGAATGGATCGTAACATTATTTTCTCTTCTCTTGTATTTTACAGTTGCTAAAAGATCAATCTCTGTATACCCGTGTATAAAAACTTGCAGCGCGCCGAGTTTTCAATAGGAGCTTTCGAAACGGGAACAATATCGCTTCAGTGCAAATTTTCGCAACAGTTGTTTGTCGCAAAAAAAAAAAAAAATGCATCGATCGGTTAACAAATTTTATAGGGAGGTTTTTCGGACTGGGCTGCAAAATGGCATGTATTAAAGCACGCGGTGCAGAGTTTCGTTGATTATCGTTGAATTAATGCGGCCATGCATGCAGTTTTACACTCCCACCGTGCTTAATAAAATTCAACCGGCACCCTGCGACCACGTGCACCCCTGTGCACGTAGACGAGCCTTTGTCTCGGTGTTCTCTCAACACTATGGTAAAATTATGCCGGTATTGGTGACGATTCCTGCAACTGGGTGGGGCGGCACGGGGGCGCCTGCGTCAGATGAGATACCCAGGAGCGTGTCTCCTGGGTTATCTTTAAAATATCCAGGCTATCCTATTACCACGAAATTCGAATCGCGGCGGCTTATCATTAATCATGACTTCCCTTCGGCGACTGGAATCGCTAGGGCACACCGTCTCCTGTCCTTCTCCATCGCCTCTGTACACGCTTCAGAACGCGTCGGTTGCTTGTTATGCTTGGCTTTTCCCACTCCATGTTTTCCTCTTACCTTCTCTCGTGGGTTACCTTTCCGATTCTTACCTCGTCGTCGTTGGTGGCTCTCTTCAGAAGCAGCGATTCAGGACGGACCACTGAAAGAGAACGAAGCAATAAATCTACGAGCGATGAACGAAGTACTCGGCTCCTTGCCCTTGTGCTCACTCGATCGACTTTTATTTCAAAGGCGGTCGGAAAGGGATAGGAGGAGGAGAAAAAGAGAGAGAAAGCGGTTCAAGCCTAAGGGAAAAAATAAGGGTAAAGGAGAGGGAAACGGAGGGAGAGTTTGGATGCTCGCGGACGACGTGAAACACGGCCCAGTAATTTGGAGAAAATTTAAAGCGCGCTGTCGGGGTAAATGTCTCTCTGCCGCTGTGTGTGCCACTTTCCTACTGCGTTCTCTTTTTCGTCCCTATTTTTTCCTTTTTTTTCTCCTTCCTTTTGGCGGATTTGTTTTTCATCAGGAGTCGAGAAGACTAAAAGAGTTTCTAATTAAATGATACGTTCGCGCGTTTCCACAGGTAAAGAATGTATCAAATGCGGATGCGATGAAATTCTATGAGAGAGGTGGATGTAACGAATGGAGAAGATGAGACGCGTCCACGGGTACAAATACGGGACGATCTACATCCGGACAGTGTGCTCGACTTTACCCACAGTGTTACGAGAACTTATTACTATCGAGATCCGCAGCTACTTATCGTACCGGACATATTATCCTCGCGGCTTCGTGTCACGAGAAAAGGAAAGAACGGGTCATATTACGGAGAGAGATCGGATAAATCTTTGCTGTAAGGCTGGATAAATCGTGGTTGTCCAGCGAGATAGACCGATTCTTAATACACGGCCGGTGGGCGAAAATCCGGCTTTTCAGTTTTAAAGAAGCGCGCGCTTCTGGAAACTTGCCTGCCTGCATCGAGGATTTTCGAAATGCGGTGCACGGTGAAAGCGAACCGTCTCCGCATGCAAAAGTATTCTGGAATATGTCGTCGCGTAATTTACAGCGTCAAACGTGTACGTCGACGCGTAATAAACGACAAAAAGAAGTAAAAACGACTCCACCCAGATGAAATACAAAAAAAAAAAAAAATACAAAAAAAAAGAACAAGCTCGCGCGCAAGACGGTTGGAGAGAGTGCGGTTGTGCGACTACAGAAGAGAGAAGAGAGACGGGAGTGCAAACGGAAAGGAGATGAGAAGAGAGTAGCAACGGCGTGTGTACCGTCCGTTTCGAGCGACACGATGTGTTTCCTCACGCTTTTTGTTTTAATTTCGTAGAGGCCACCGGCTCTCGCGCCTTCTTTCCTCCTACCCTCTCTTTTTCTCTCATCTCCTCTCTCATGGGAGTCCCGCGAAATGGTGGTTTTCAGCACTGTGGATGCTGCTAGGTATATATCCACCATCCTCTTCCCCTTTTCCATCCTCATCCTCCCACTATCCCTCTTCCCTCTTACTATCGCAAACCTCCTCTAACCCCACTCTATTCCCCTTTCCTCCCTTTCCCCATCGTGTCATCCCTTCTCCCGATTCGCTTTCGCCGCCACCCCTACGAGTCGGTAAAGGGCTGAACCGGCCAGTGCAATCTACGACGAGTTCGACGTCGAATCCACGCGTCTCCCGCGTCTTTTAGTGCGCGATTTTTTCACGCGTTGCTCCGTTTGACCGCGCGGTAAATGACATTGTTTCGTTTGTTCGTCCCCGTTGATTTTGTTTCGCTTCGTTTAGTTCGTCTCGTTCGTACATTCTGTTCGTTGTAGACAGAACATACGTGTTCTACGATTTTCCCGGAGCTCGTTCCATTAGAGACGCATTGTTCGCGCCTACGATTCACCTACCCGGCTCTTCCTTCAGCATCGTTTCGAACAGCCTCGTTACGTGTCGTGTTGTCGCGTCGAGCGCGTTTATTCTCCCTTAGGTTAATTAGCGTGCGGCCCAGTTTAATGATCTTTCGAACGTCATTAAACTCCCGCTCGTTCGGGGTGCACTCGACTCGTGAACTTCGACAGGGAAGCGTCGCGTCAAGTAGCTGGAAAATGATACGTTTGGGACAACCACGTAACTTCGAGGGTCGTTAAGCGCGGCGACAACTTATCGGCGGGATGTCAACATCGTGCCTGTCTCCTGTCCAACCTGACGATCTTGTAATCTATCGATGCCGCAGAATGCTACGACGACACGTAAGTCTTCGCCGCACTGTTCCCAATTCGACCTTTTCTACTGTTGTTCTGATCCCCTGCTTTAGTTTCCGTTCCTTGTTTTGTTCTTTGCTCGCAGTACAGTTGCCGGAACAATTAAAGTCGTACAAAGTGCAATTGTTAGAAGTCGAATAAAGAAAGAATCGGTTCCGAAGAAGTCAATAGTGCCCGGGAAACTCGTATAACCTCGTGATTCGTTGAATATATTTTTCTCCTCTTTCTTTTCCTTGCTTCTCTTTGCCAGTGGTCCTTTCTTTCCTTCTTTGTTTCTTTTCTTTTACAGTTTGGAACCTCATTCAATATTTATTCAATACACACGTTTTTTTTCTGCGACCTGTACTCCTTGACGTGTACGGTCCGGTACCAGTGTCTGTCTGTGTAACGACGTCCGTATCTACTTGAATTCGTTTTGAGTGTCGGACGTTTTTGCGTTAAAGCGGGTCAAAAGAACGGACGGATCTTTTTACATACAACGATAACCGACGTGTCCATGTTTCTACTTGTGTGTGCGTGCGTGCGCGTGTGTGTCGTTCGTCAACGATGCACGGTAACAAGCGTAATTCCGCAAATTTTTTTAGTAAATTGTTTCAGAGTAAAATTGTTACCTCGCATTCGTGCGGACCGGCATACACGTACGTCCACGTACGAATTGTTTTAATTCTTCTGTCAGGAAATTCCACGATAATAGATTTCAATTTAGGCGATTAATTTTCACTCCTCGAAGGGCATGCATGAGAAATCGAGTAATCCGTCGAGTAATTGGACGGCGGTTTAAGGAAGAACCCAATTCTAGGGCGTAAATCGTTGCGCGTACGATATGTTTGTAGTTCGGTGCATAGAAGAGGTCCGAAATTATTGAACAAATAGAAACTGGCAAGAGTTTGGCGGAGCTGTGGAGTTACTGGTTCGCTGCGTCGGGCAGAACTTTGAAAATGCGGAAAGGAAACGCGGTATTCACGTAAGGAAACAGTTACTCTGTGTTTCTAACGTCGACAGGATACAACTAAAAACCGGTGACGTCTTTTGCTCCGTGTGAGATTGAGAGAANGCCGCTCTCCATAGAGAATTGAAAATACGTCAACAATTTACAATAATTTATCTTCGCGAATCGAACGCGTAACAAATTTCATACAGTTTTTCGTTACCTCAGCGTTCTGGTGTTTCAATACAACGCAACACGCCTGTCGTTACGTTTTTATTTTATCGGCCAAACAAAAAGGTAGGGAATAAAAAGGACAGAAATAGAAAATGCAGGTGAAAAAATTATTAAACAGTTACCGCACAAAAAAATTTCCCGCGTTTTAACCATTTTAATGAAGCGTCATTTTCCATTTCATGTGTTCACACCTTTCGAGGAATATCAAGCGTAAAACGTTTCCACACTGCTGGAATGGTTTCTCGCAAAAATCTCGATCGGTGGTGCCCAGCGTTTCAACTGTGTTGCCGCATTTATGCTTTCCTTTCTCTTTTTTCCTTTTTTCCTTGCTGTTGCTCCACCTTTTCCTCCCAACACAAAGTATTTCTTCTCGGAGACAAAACGTTATTCGTGCTTCCATTCTAAACTTTCCTCCCCATTTAATAACCGCACAATGCAGCCCGACACTTAACATCATCGTATAATATTCTCCGCGGACCGAGCTCTTTACAACTGTTTTTCAAAGCTTCATCTTGGTCACCGTGACAAATAAAACGGTTTCACAGAGAAGGATGGCTCTTTTCTTCACAGCTCGAGCATGTTATTAACACGCGACAGAACGCTCGAGAGTTACCCTCCTTTTTTTGTTTCTCGATCTCGCGGTGATTTCCAAAACAAAACAAAAAAAATAAAAAAAAACACCAAACCTTACGATTCTAATAAAATCCTATCGAAGAAAAGTTGCAACCGATTCTCAAGCATCGGTACACGCATGGAGCGCTAAAAAATGTTAATCGTACACCCATGGAATGTACACGCGTGCGAAATTATGCACATACGTAATACGAATCTATATCCGACGTATAATGCACAGCCACGATATGAATGAATACCAAACAGGATGATACAGATTTTCAATTAACCACTCTTCTATGCGGGTGTCCATCGGTCGTTTCGTTTCGTTGTACATACAGAAACACACAAGCACCCATACACACACACACACACACACATATATATGCAGAGAAATGCAGTGGGTGAGGGGTAAAACGTATTGCATCGTTGTATCGTTTGCCACGATACCGTTGTCCCGGCGGAATAAAGGGCAACGATTTTCATTTAAATGTCTTCAGGTCAGTCAAGTGGCCAAATAGGACGTGGCATCCGCCGACGATTGACCCGATAATTGATACCGAGCCATAGGTTAAATCGATGCTCAGGATTATCAGCACTTTAATCGGCACGGCAATGGTGCAATTTCGTGTACCACCGAGAGACAGAGCGAGAGAGGAACCTGTACACATTGGGGTGAACTTAATTACCAAGTACGGATGCCAAATCCAGGCCAAACCGTTCCATCCTGTTCACGTACGAACGATACGTGTTTATGCGAAAGCGTAGGGGTCGCAGTGAGGGGATCTACATTATTCAATGGTCGACTTCCTCGAAGCTTTTCTACATAATACGCTCTTCTTCTTTCCGTATTAAGTTTTTCGACATCCCTCTCTCTGTGACGACCGATACGCCGGAGATGTTCCTTTTCAATGAGCTCCGACAAGATACGAGGAGGGTTCACATCCGATAAACCCGATAAATTCCTCCGACAAATGTCCTCCTGGATACCAATTAGTATTCATAAAGTCGACCGCTCTTTATCCTCTGCTCCTGATCTTAAATCCTTAATCCACCATATTCCCCAAGAAGATACGCGGCGTCCGTAAATTCCGTGTAAATTTTTTTTTTTTTTTTTTTTTTTTTTTTTTTCTTTCAATTTAATCCGACACCTCTTCCAGATTTCCGATTTATCATTAATTTCCCCCGAAGCACACACTTACCTGGATATGTTGTAACATTTCCCAACAATTTCACTTCTGTCTCGTCTCACACATATTCTAGGCTTATCGCTGATGCCTCTGCCGGTGGTTGTTGCCGCTTCCAGCAGCGTGGGCCGCATCATCGTTTATATCCCGTTTGCCTTAGCCTCGTTTTTCCTCATCTTTTTTATTGCTCCGACTTGCTCGCGGCCTTAGTCGCTCGTTAAATTTCGCGCCGTCTTCCGGGAGCTTAACGCTCGTCGTAGTAAAGATAGGAGAGGAAGAAGTGCTCTCGTGGTCGAGGGAAAAGTCGCTTTTCAAAGAACGAATCGCGAAGGGCTCGTCGTGGCGGTTGCCGCCGTCGCTAGAATTCGTTCGTTTCTCGAGGATCCTCTAATAAGTGATAATCTTTTAATAAATGCCTCCTGTGTCGCTTTCCATCTCGAGCCAGCACGTCGAAGTGAAAATTTTCGACGTGTCGTTCACTCGAGTCGAAGAGTCTTCTTCAGTTGAATCGTTTCAAAGCGACTACTCTTTTTTTCCTCTCGTACCTCCGCGACTCGTAATTTCTACTGGCTGACTGGCGTGTTTCAGAGTTGAAACGTATATAGGTACGCTGGCCGGACAGATAGACTTTTATACGCGCGTTCAGCGGGATTGTTGCTTCCCTGAAAGTTTACAATTCCCGAGCGATCGAAGCTCAGCAGAGCCGGGAGCAACAGATTCGTAAAATTAATTCGTCGGCAAGGAATTCGTTTGTTTTGTTATCCACAGAATCGTTATACGCTTACAATTAGTTAACTCGAAAGTGCGCGATCGTTGTATCAAGTTTCCAATTAATATAACAAATTAGAACGCGCCTACGCGAACCCAAGAATCACGAGTAATTTCGTCAGAGACGCTTAAGGAACCGGTCTGCAAGGACAAGAAGAAAGTAGAAACGGCTCTTAAATTAAAGCGCCACTCTCTTTTCCGCTTCGTCCATTTCATTTTCTTCGTTTAGAGATTCCTAAGATTTCAGTTGGATTTAAACAAAAAAAAAAAGGAAAAGAAAAAATAGAAAGAAGGAAAAAAAGAGAGCTTACCATTAAGATTTTACGAGGGCCGTGTCTGTCGCGGCATCTCTACCATACCAGCTACTATATCCACTCTGCTCGGATTTCAGGAGAACGAGCAGCAGCATCAGGGACGAGCCGACCCTTAAGGAAGCGAGTCATCCGTAATCTCTGAAGCGGTGCAGCTGGGTCCAGGCCTTGCACGTATACCAACCGCAGGACAGCTCAAATTCCTCAAAGGAGCGGGTTAACCACGACGATCTTCGACGAAGACATCCCACGCGCCGATCCTGTTGACCGTGTGTGTACGTGTGTGCACGCAGGTAGACGTTTCTTGGGACGAAGTTGTGGAAAGGAAGGGGTTGGTTGGCCACTGCCTAAAGACAGCCAGGGGGTGAGCGTTAACTCGGCCAGCTAAAGACACACTCGTCTGGTGGCCACAGCTTGTCACAGCTTGCCGCAGCATTCCACAAACTTGCACAATATCCACAAATCCAGGAGGCCACGAAATTGTTTGGTAAATCTTCTAGTGTTTGCCATCCGGGGTGAACGAAAAGCGTGTGTGAAACACTCGAAACGGCAGCTTGCCGGAGCAGAGGAAAACGCTGCGCCGGTTGAAGGCAGCCGAGCGACGAAAATGCACCGTTGAAAAGGGTCTCGAGAAGAAGGTGGAAACGTTCCAGGGCTCTGTTAACACGCACGACGAGTGACGTCGCGTTGGAACAGTTGAGACATTCGTAAATGAGGAATCGGAGAAAGTAGGCATGACAAGGGTCATGCTTAAAGCGGAATATTAGTCGTGTCACCTAATGATCGTCGTGTTTCGTGTTGCAGTGGCCTCGTAATATCCGGTGAAATTGTACTGTTCGCCGACAGTGCGAATTTCGTGTACTTGCCAGTTCCTCTGCAGACCCTTCTCTTTCATCGTTGACGTTTCCTGTATTTCCAATTAAAACCGAACGGAGGACCGTGGATTCGCAAGGAAAAGGACAGTGGTGTTCGAAATCCTTGACAGCTGGTCTTGTAAAGACGGTGGCACTGATTCGTTATCGGTGTTGATACAGACGAACAGATTAGTGCGTTGTTAGGTTATAAGAGGATCTGGACGAACATCGATGGAACACGGAAAGGGAATCAGCAAAAGGATGTTTCTGTAGTTGTGGTAATATTAACGTTAGAAATTAAGCTACCCATCGTTACGTTGGGTGTTCGCTAAAAGCATCGTGAAATTTCTACGCGATCGTGGTAATATCCAACTGGAGAGAGGCAAAGAGAAACCTTGTAGTATCGAAGTAGAAGAGCAGAAGCGTAGATGTTTCTCGTGGATGGTTCTTTTCTCTTTCTCTTTCTGTCTGTGCTGTCAGTATCTCTGCGCTGTCGGGGAAAAAGAAAAGCAGAAATTTCTTCACAGAAGTAGCCCGTTGGCTGTAGAACAGTAGTGACGGAACGCTGAAAGCCACTCGAGAAAGAGAAAGAAAGAGCCGACGTACGGTTGGTTCTATGGCCTAGAGCATTCTATGTTTCTGATAACGTACAGAACGCGGCAACGTTCCGACGAGAACGTTAGCGAATGAAGCTGAATGAGAAGCCGGTAAGCAAGGAAGTCCTTTCGCTCAAGACTCAAGAGTAACGCTATTAACTTTACTGCCAAAGGATATCGTCCAACGACCCGCCTCATCTTGCAAACTTTAACAATATCGACCGCAAAACAGTTGAAGATCATCGAGCGTTCCGACACGTGTATCTTCCAGTTTGTTCTCCGGATGCATCCCGAGAAAAAGGAACTTGGAGTGTCTCGAACGTTTCGAGAGGCCGTAATCTATAGCCGTGGAACAATAGCTGGGATTCGAACAACGACCGAGCAACTTGCCAGAACCTTTCGTGGTATTTGCTTGGCCTATACGTTTCGCGATTGCGATCAAACAAGCTCAGGAAACTAGGTTTCGTCTGGTTTTCACCAATCTCGAGAAACACTGTTCGCGTAGCTGTCGAAGGGAAACGATTTACCTGTAACTTTATATTCATCGTTAACAAACAATTATCGTCGCCGCACCTCGTACCTTAAAACGCGATTCATCTCATCTGGAAACTCGGTAACTCGTAAACTCTCGCAATATCTCTGCGAAACCGGAGGATTGATTTAGCTAAGTTTCTCTCACCACGCAGAGATCTTTTAACTCCGCGGCAGAGGTCAGTTCTGCTCCCTAGGTTTCCAAGGCAACAGAAACTTTTCTCTTTCCACGGTTGCGCTAATCAATTCCGGTGAAGGGGCGACGGGAGGCGGGAAACAATTACAACACGGTGTAACGCGATGAAAGGTTCGTTCTGTCTATTCGTAATACCGAAAATACCGAGTCTACGAGAGTGAATCGAGTTTTCGCAGCGACCTTTTCCGACCTGCTAAAGTAGATCACGTAACCTGCAAGTTCCTTCTCGAGCAAGGAACGTTTTCAATGTCTAATAAAACCCGAGATTCGAGGTTCGGCTCTATCGTGCACGACGAGTTAACGTTAGATCCGAGGACGACACGGTGAATGAGGGCAGGCGACGAGGCGTTGGCAATTGGCGGCAAGCTGGGTGAAAAAGGGCGAGGCAGAAAAATATGGTACACGAGGCCACAGGTCTATGGCACGGTGCGGGATTCAGCGTATCGAGGTGGCTGATGATCATAATACACGGATATCGGGCTACCACCCTTCTGCTATCCATCCTACTTAACGTGTTGGTGCAAACTGCTGGTGAGTATAGACGCGTGTCCGTACGCTTCTCGGTTTCCCATGCACGTTTGTTTCACTCTCCGCTACAGAAACCCGCTTTCGAATGTTTGCGTTTCGCTCGATGGAACGTTTCGTCGTTTCGCCCACGGCGAATCTATTCCCTGCTACAGAGCGGTCGTAATCGTCGCTTTGTCGAAGCGAGCCGCGTAATACAGAGACTGCACATAGGCTGTCGTTAAGGATCGAACTCTGTTTCGAAATGCCACGATCAGTTTTATAGATCCTCTCTTCTCGAATCGTGTGCCACCGTGAAATCTACTTTACTGGTCCCGCTACGGTAATGATATCTTCGTTTCAGCTTCAATCAGCCGTAAAGAGTTTAGCGCGCCGTTATCCGTAGGGACGCCTGCGATACGGTGATACTTTGGTTTTAACAAATTCCTACTGAACCGGCCAAAGTGGTTGCATCCTCTGAAACAACGCTTCCGTTGGGTGTCGTCGTATCGTTGCATCGATTGTTTCAAGAGTGTCTACGACACCTTTCTTTTCGTTGGTAACCGTCTCGATAATGTGTCGAAAGACTTTATATCTTGTTGGTTGATCTTATCCATATTCATTGATGTTAATGGACGGATCGAATAAAAGTTACTTTCAGCAGGACTGAATTTACTATTCATCTCGCGGATGAATATTAATTTTCCGATTGGTAGCGTATTATCAGTCTAATAACTGGGAATACTTATGGAAACTTTGAAGATGCGTATAATTAATCGCTTCCAGTTCGAATATAAGTTCAATCGTGATCGTTTCGCGCTAATGGATAACGTGCGCGAGCTCGTTCCCATAAAAGTTCGCGTCTTTATGTGTACCCGTGCACACGATGTGTACTTTATCGATCATTTATGAAGCCACTAGAAAGACACCGGGTTACGATGAAATTCACCGGAAACAATAATGGCACGGAAACAGTCTGAATTAACTATAAAGTTCTTAACGTAACCATTTAACGTACCAATGCTGTCCTCGGTTAAGTTTCGTCTTCGTTGCTCGCCTTAAGTAGTTCTTGAAAACCTTTTCGTACCCTTTAAGCTCCGTACCTAGTACCTTCTTTTCATTATTTCATTATCATTACCGTTATCCTTTTACATCGGCTCTATTTAACGCTTTTATCCACTCTCGTCGTTAATTAGACAAATTGTATTCGTAAATTCCGGCAAATGACAAATGCACCGGCCATTTTTACGCTTCGGCCATTTCCAAGAGGTGTAAGCGTCTATTACTCATCCGGTTGGCGGGATCGGAAAGAAGCGTCTCGAACGCGTAAATTGCACGGTTCTAACCCACGCTCGATAGCGTGCAATTAAGCAAAGGGTTTCATAAATTGCGATCAAATATATCTTGGGAATGGGGTAACGCAGCTCGATCATAATATTCGCGAGGAACGACAAAATAGCTGGTTCGATGTCGATTAGTAGTGGACTCTTGACGCGCAACCATTATTACTATCGAATTACCGTTCCACCGGGCCAAAATTGAACCTGAAATTTGATCATTTCGAGAGCCGTGCTTTAACGAGCGCATTATGAATCTCTGGAAGACTTTGCAAGTGCAAGTGCTCCTTTATCGCTCGAAGTCGTTAACGGTTACCTTCAGTTTCGTTCGTTTTTGTTCATTTTCATTCATTTTCTTTCATTTTCTTTCATTTTCTTTCATCTTCTTTCATCTTCTTTCATCTTCTTTCATTTTCTTTCATTTTCTTTCATTTTCTGTCATTTTCTGTCATTTTCATTTCGCGTTAGTCACGTTTGATAATCCTCGTTCAATGCTCCATTCCTCGTTCTTCTATATTCGTATTGCATTGATCAGCTTTCAGTTTCATTACGAACGCGTGAAAAGATTAATGGTCGGGTGTCAGAGGTTTTCATTATGAGAATGAATTGAACGAAAGTTCGTAAATAAAGTTCTGGGCGTTCATATATGTAAATCGCGTTGACGTTTTCAGGCGCCAATAGATGCACGGGGTAAATATTTTCACCGTAGGTTACTTGCATGGATATTACGTAACAAACTGTACCGTACGAGTATAATATAACATTTAAGCAGGGTAATAAAGCACCACGTGTTCTGCGCTTCGAAACACGATGAAATCTCACTGTAGAGAACAGCATCCCTGCTACGCAAGGTGTTACCGCTGTTTATCTTTCGCTTTAATTCGTTTCCTAGACTTGACTTAATTAATGCTATAGCATCTGTACCGCTTCTGATTCTTTTCTTTTTTTTTTCTCCATTCTACTTATGTACCCACAGTTCGCAACAGGTAAAGCAAACCGAGTGTAATATAAATAGAAAGCAATGAGTTCAAAATAAGAATACTTTCCTCTTTATCACGTTCAAGCCGAGAACTCGGGGCAATATTTCTCTGAAATCAAATTTAAGTCAAATTTAATCTTCTGCATCCGACTCGAATTTCCATTCCTCGGTGGAATTCATTACACACTGTTTACCATTCTCCTTTCGCGAGAAATCAGCTGCCTGTCCGGTTCACCACGATTTCCCAGTTCATTCTGACCGTGCCTGACGTAACTTAATTTAATCTATTTCTGCGTGAAACGATACCAGCCAGGGTTACTTGTCCAATTTAGCAACACACCGAGAGATGTATCACTCATGCAAATTGTAGACGGCCGCTTAGCACCGTCGCGTAACTTCCGCGGAAGGCTGGCGATTTACATAGAAAATAGGGCTAACGAAACACAGACACCGGGTACCTTCTATTCAATAAACGACGAGTGCCCTCAAATTTATAATTTCCTTCTGTCTCTACGTCGGACTGTGTAGTTAGGCTCATTTGCAAGCGTTATGCGGTTTATTGTGTCGTAGACCGACAAAAACGTGTCTCTGTGAGTCCGCGTTTCTCTCTACAGGCTGTGCAAAGGAACGCGGTAAAAAGGCTGCTTTCAGCGTTACGCGTCTGTCGGATGGTGAAGCAAAAAGAGAGAAGAAAAAAAAAGCAGAAAGGAAAGGAAGAAAAAAAAAATGGTACACGGTATATCGAGAAGGGGGTAAACCGACGGTGTCGTGTCGCGGCTGTTCATCAGTTTACCAGCTAAATATACTTAGGCGAACGAGAGGAGAGAAACCGCACGGTTCAACTTCATATTCTATATCTATGACCATCTGCCAGTTCGCCTGGTGCACGCGTGCGAACGTTTGTTTTATTCGTGCAGCGCAGAATGTCTGTCCGAAAAATAGTTTACACGGTGGCCGGTTTTCGATGGCAGCGAAATAGAAATGAAACAGTGGTGCGTTCAATATATTTCGTGACTGTTTCCCGATGGAGCTCATGCCCCGTGGTAGACGCGTGTCTGTATCATGCTACGTGTTTAGAACTTACAATACTTATTATACCTGTCGTACGCCAGACATGTCGGAAACAGGAGTTGTTCCGAGTCGCTTTGAATACACCGAGACGTTTCCTCGATCCCGTGATTTACGCCCTTTCGGTAATGCACCTCCGTGACATTTAAGGTTTTAGAAAGAGGGATTGGTTAAAAAAAAAAAAAAAAAAAAAATGTAACCTGCCGTCGTAGAGATGAAGTAGTGCGCGCGTTGTTCTACATCACGAAGTCGTGGCCGTCTCGCATCGGAAATAAATTTGCACAGCGGGGAAGTTGAAGTTGCCGACAGAGAGAAAGAGTGTGCAGCAGGGTGAAGTTGTAGTGAAACAAACAAGCTCGACATCGTGGTGTTTTATTTCTAGTTTAGCGAGTGTTGAGGTAAAGTTGGTAGTTAAATTGCTCTGAAAGACGCTTAGCGCATGAGAATTTACGAATATTGCTGTTCCTTAAGCTCCATAAGTATCTCATTTCCCAAGTTTTCAGTAATAACGACACCTTACAGTCGATTATTCCTGTCACGGGATTACGCATTTTTCCGCCGGCAGAATATAAAGGTTGATTTTCGTCTAACGTACCGGTAAAAACGATTACAGGAACCGGGGGAGGCTGTCACGCTCGGGAGAAAAATCGATTTCTGTCGCGTAAAACGCAACAACACCGGTAATAGCTTTAAAATGTTGATCGCCTCGTTCGGATCGTCGAATTCATTAATTCGTTAATTTGATTACGCTCGCAATGAATGGAGAAGAAACGCGCAACATTTTGTTCCGCCTAAAGGGATGTTTCTTCTCGTTCGATAAGCCGCGTGAGGAAAATGAACGCATAAACAATATTTTCACCGAGAAGCATCGTGGAATCCTTTACCACGCCTCGAATTGCTCCTCGTAGCGTTCCGTGGCGGACGTTTCATAACAACGTGGCTCGTTTAAGTTCTTACTATTTTAATAGAAATTCTTGGCACGGTCTCGTTCGAAAATAATGAAACTTTTTCTGGATAGTCTTTAGAAGTTTCGCTATTTGTTTTTACCGGTCTCTCGCGGTGCTCCCGTATGTATATATTTGACGACTCTCGGAGATCCCAAGTTGGATCGTATAGATGGAAAAATCCATGCTACTAAATTTGACGTTTCATTGAATAATAGTCGTGCCACGAGGGAAAGAAAAAAAGAAAAGTAAAACCGAGTTTTCTCCATGTATTTAAACATTTTGCCACGAATTTTTCTCGTCACTGGTAACTTTTATTCCACGATAAACTTTTACGAAAGATCCAACTTTTCTCGTGGAAAGACAGTTGACTATTCGCACAACGCCTTCAGGGAATCTTTTTCATCTTTGGGTTACGACTTCGTGCACATATCTCGTGCAATTGTACCCCGGTTGGCTGGATGGATATTAAATCTGCGTATGATCAGCTCGACAAAGTTTAATTTACGCGCGTGTACAGGTACCGACGATTATTCCAGTCTTATTAAAATTGCAATTTTTTATTTCAATTCGCTTTCAGGCGGTAATTATAAAACATCACAGCGGAATGCGTTCAAGATTCATGAGCGTGTGCTGAGCGAGACTGGTTTTTGTACATATAATGAACAGTAATCTAATTAATATACACGCGAAACTTGCCCTGCAATATCTCGTTTTAATCTTTTCGGATATTATTATATGCTGGAGGCAGGTATGAAAATCGTGAACGACCTACTAGCATAGCAAACCAAGCGACGTCCCTGACAAGGGGGCGTTTTTTTTTCTTCTGTTCGAGAAGATGAAGTTTGCTAAACTTTACTGGAGCAACGGCAAGTCGATGGTTCCCCAATCCCCGACCAAGGGATCGAACTTAAAATTATCATTAAAATGATTCGAGCATCGAATTCTGTTCGAAAGTGAAACCAGCTTTGATCGTGTTTCCTAAAGGATTAGATTTCTCTTAGCAAAACCGATTAACGTATCTGTCTCGTGCATCATGGAAATTATATTTTAACACGATCGATCGTACTTGGAAAATTTTCTGTTGCTTACAAGAGTCGTTTATCAAGATTCGTTTTGATTCATAGTTCGATCACTCGTTCGACAAGAGATAATAGGAAGCGCGTTAAAATAACAAGCCGTAGTATGAAGATAGATCGATGCTGGT
This sequence comes from Ctenoplectra terminalis, assembly GCA_019453375.1. NCBI lineage: Eukaryota > Metazoa > Arthropoda > Insecta > Hymenoptera > Apidae > Ctenoplectra > Ctenoplectra terminalis. Next base: position 170,276 of record SMSQ01025832.1, on the reverse strand, counting down.
AGTTTCGACATTTTCACGTCCAGATTCTTGGATGTTCCGCGGATAATTGAATAATCAAATTCGACCTATCAATGCATCATATTTGACGGACAATCAGAAGCGTCGAACACCCTCGTTTCTTCGCGACTTTATCCCCTGACAGTTTCCCATTTCACGCCTCTCGTTCTTTTCCCGCTGTTTTTCCACTGTTTTTCCACTGTTAGCAAATAAACACGAGAAAAAAAATAATCCCTTGTTTCAACAAATCTTGCCGAGCTATCCGAACGAGGTGCGCATAAATATTTGAAGGGGTCGATAGGCAGGGTGGAAAGGGGTTAAGTAAAGTCCAGAGGAAAGCCTCTTAACGAGGATCCTCTTCGTGGTACTGCGAGCTTTGCGTCGGCGAACCACGCTCGAACCTTCTTCGACTCGACAACGATTGCTCTGATTTAATGTCTATTTTTTAGAGTACCCGAAGGCGGTCGCCGCGGAGATCGTGACGGTGAGCGGGAATTCGTTAGAAGCCAGCATGAAGCCGTCGGACATCGACCTGCCGCCTACGTTACCGATGAGCTTTGGTACTGAAAATTCCACGGTCATCTCAGCCCAATCTGGATCCACCGCTCTGCTGCCTTGCGTCGTCCATAATCTAGGGGATGGAACGGTGAGACACGGGCCGGGGAACATTCTTCAGAAAGTTTTTGAAAAAGCATTACCTGGATCCCAGGTTTCGGGCGATCCTCGTTCCCAAGAGTGTAGGAAAGTTATTATCATATAAACGTAAGAGCCGAACGGGTAGTCTTTTGGGGAATCGAAGAGAAACGGGGTTGATGCTGGTTGAGTTGGTCGGTGGAAGGACATTAGAGTTTGAAAAATGAAAGAAATAAAAATGAATCGTCTCTCCGAGGATAGTTTTGTACGAATTAAACGGTTCTCGTTTAGGCTGATCTGCTACATCGAATATCATTCATTTCAGAGTGTATAGATCCTTTTAAACCGTGCTGCTATTACGGTTATGAACGAGGCCAATTGGAAAGGATAACACGGGTACTGGTTGAAAGAAAGATTTTAATTGAAATAAAGACATCTCTAACCGAAACGTTTATCCGCGGACCGCGGCCGGATAGAATGGAATTAAAATCTGAAGAGTCGAGCGACACAGGATTTTTTAGCTTTTCAACCGTGTTTCTTCTTCCCTGATTGTATTGTTAAACGAAAGCTTTCACAGTTTCGCTAGATAACATGCTAATTGCTTTCAATTATATCCTATGGACCAGCAGATGTACGTGGATATTTTATTACCCTCCTTCGGGGAATTTGTACGAACGTATAAAATAGAGGACCCAGGTATCGTCTGATTGCCTTAATGAAATTTTCGACGAGAGAGCAAAAAGATCCGTGGAGAGTTGGAACAAGACGGGCGAGGAAGAAAAAGGATCAAGATGGTGCCGAGAAAAAATTCAACCCCTTTCGTTTAGCCCGACGAGTTTGAAAGTTGCGAAATAAAATGTTTGCTATTTCCTTCGTTAGACCAAGTCGCTTCCCCCGGGTTACCCTTTGTTAGTTTCAGTTTACCGGTAAGCCGAGACTTTGAGGCGGTTCAGGAGCTAGAAATCAACGCGAGAACTAATCCTGTAACTTGAGTTTCGTTCTTCATTTTTATCGAAACGAAATTCCTTGCAAGAAAGATGGGTTTGCGGAATTTAAAAGCACGAGCGAAACGATCGCGAGGGTTTTTATCGTCATTGAACGAACAATAATCACAATAAGAAAAAAAAAAGAAAAAAAGAAATAGAAGGAGAAGAAGAAGAAGGAGAAGGAAGAAACAGGAAAGAAAATGGGCACCCTTTGTTCCAAATTAATGGTTCGTAACGAACTTCTATAATGCATAAGTATCCGCATAGGGAGTGAAGTGGCTCTCGTCTCATAAATACGACTGGTGCAATCAAAAGTTCGGCGTCGGGGTGAAAAGTGCAGTGTACCGTTTCATTAAGCGGCATATCCGCGAGACTACATTGCAGCTCTGTTACGTGTTGCGTTTCACTAGTAAACATTTCGCGTGTCGCGCGCAATTAGCTCTGGTGCTCGAGAGGCGAACAGTGTCCGCGTTAATATCGTCGACACACGTAACGCGATATATCTCAACGGTAACGATTCAACCGATCTGTGATTTAAACGTGGGAAAATGGAAACGCACCTAGAACTCTTGTCCTATACGTCCGGACGAATTGCTAGCGAGAAAGAGAACCGAGGGAGGTCGACAATGCGAGCACCATTAAGGCGTCGTTACTCCCGCGGAACGAGAAATCAGAGCGAAAAGTTCGGCGAGCAGAAGCCGTTTTACCATCCAATCTTACGAGATGCCTGCCGTTTTGTTCGTCGTCTAACCCGCGTACGCGTGCAGAAAATATTATGGCATCGCGTGGCAACTACTGCCATTCTAAAACTGTTTTGCCAGGACGGATGATGTCGGAACAACTAAAACAAATAAAACGAGTAAAACAAAACCTGTCATTTTCTTTCTTTTCTATT
>SMSQ01025832.1:151219-167740 GCA_019453375.1 Ctenoplectra terminalis | reverse complement strand
TTTTTTTTTTTTTGTTTTTTTTTTTTTTTTTTTTTTTTTTTTTTTTTCTCGCGATATTCACCGAGTTATTACCGCGTTATTTGTCTTTCTTCGCGCGTACGGTGACCGCGTTACGCAATAATTGGGCGGTCGAGCACGGACCATCGGGGTTGGAATGAGAACAAGGGATGAGCCAGGGAGGAAAGAGGAAAGGCAAGTCTGGGGGGTGAGAGCCGAGGTCGAGTTAAATCGACGCAGGTGGAAATCAATAGGAAGGTCGCCGTCGAACAATTCGCACGCTACTTCTATTGTCGCTACGTGCTCGCTGGCCTGCTGGTATAAAATTTCATTGCGTGCTTGGAAAAAGTGAAGGAAGGAAACCGGGAGAAAGAAGGGAAAGAAGAAAAAGTAGAGAAAGGAAGAAGGGTAGGGTATGAGATAATGAAACCGGCCGTATCGCCGCTCTTGCATTGCCGGATCGCGCGCAAAGTCTTTTGCAATTTTGCGAGAGCCTTACCTTCTAATTGAATGCGACGTCTTTGAACTGAAATAAGTCTATGTACATTTCAACTTATCCCTCAAAGATTGCTGTCCTTTATGCGAAGTCTCTTTTATGTTGTCGTCGAATAGAGGGAAGAAGCGCACGGATACGTCGTATTGATGGCTGAAATACACTACGCTACTTGCTTCGCGCGAGGTTGAATCTGTATTACGCGATAGAGCTTCACGTGTGTGACGTAAAGGGAGCCCTGTATGTTGCGCGTGACAAGGAGAATACGATGGAACGACGAAATAGGGATAAGTATTTAAGCGCGCTAGAATTTACCAACAAATGCGTTTCGATTTTCCGATCTTCTTTGTTTCATTTCCATTGTTTGCGGCAAGTTCTTGAATACATACCGGTATCTATCATTCGTGAGCGTACACGCATGTACATGTTTTCACAAAGGCAGCTAGATTGTCTTGAAACTTAATAATACCGTGGCTATTATAGTCGTGTATTCTTGTCCGTTTAATTAACACAGTGAAAAGTAAATAGTTCGCGTAAAGCTCTTTCTTACGTAAATTCTCATCGCGGTGGCATAGAAAATTTCAGGACAAGGTAGTTTCAATTAGTTCACCAATTTCAGAAACACCGACTATCCCGTTCCGTTTTTNACGCATGTACATGTTTTCACAAAGGCAGCTAGATTGTCTTGAAACTTAATAATACCGTGGCTATTATAGTCGTGTATTCTTGTCCGTTTAATTAACACAGTGAAAAGTAAATAGTTCGCGTAAAGCTCTTTCTTACGTAAATTCTCATCGCGGTGGCATAGAAAATTTCAGGACAAGGTAGTTTCAATTAGTTCACCAATTTCAGAAACACCGACTATCCCGTTTCGTTTCTTTTTTTTTCCTTTTTTTTATCAATGCTCTCATCAACGCTAAGTAATACGCACGACCGAGGTCTTCCAATACCCTTTTCCCTCCGTTCGTTCAGCAATTGCGTGCCCTCCATTCTTTCCAGTTGCCATTTCGCGCAGCCGGTATTACGGTAATGGGTATTTTGGTTAAACGGCAGCCTGATAATCCGCGTTTCACCGCGCCACGTCACAGCACTTGTCGGTTTTTTAAGCTTTTATCCCGATTGCGCCGGTCGAAAGTTTCGCATTTATGAACGCGTGTCGTTGCGGCTGCCACTCTTCTTTTTTTTTCCATAGTCGGCTAAAAAGTAGCTACAGGCTAACATTCCGAAAAAAAAGGGGTTAACCCTGGTTGGCTGAGAGGAATAAAATCAAGGATTTGAATCAGGTCGTGGCCGCCTTTTTGCCCGTAATTTACAGTAATATTTGGATTCCGTTCAAACGAGACGAAATCGAAGCGGGACGTAAATCTAATTATATCGAAGCACTCCGATTGTGGCTGGTTCTTTCATTTCTCTTTCTCTCCCTTTCCCGTGCGAGTCAGGATGAAAATATCGCGCGAAATGCTCGTTCATCGATGATGACAACCAGATACGTCTGTTCGCGTCGAGAAACGCGTTATTCCCTTCTGCAAATGTTCGTTAAAAGCGAAAACATAACGGAGGAATTTGCTTTGGCGCGAGTTTACACGATCAACGGTAGGAAAGCAGCGAAACGGAACAGCCAGCAGAACGTTGTTACAGACAATACGATAGTTTGTTTGGTTTGTGAATAATAATTAATGCCGGGGCGCGATTTAAAGGCAAGAAAATAGCAATTACTCACGGACGGTGTATTCCGAGTTCCTCCGTGATCTACATCTACAAGGGACTGCAAATTATGTGTACATTAACCCGATGGTTCCCAATGAACGAGTTAAGTTGCGTTCGTTGCAAGAACCAGAAACTTCGACGAGATTCAACGTGGAAGAGCGACGAACGAAACTCGGCCAGAGGTCATTAATATGGATCGAATCAGAGATTTTCAAGTGACCGGACAGGCACACACGCTCGGATCGTGTGTCATAGCTTATTGGCTGTCGCGTTCCGCGTTTCCGTAGGGACAAAAGTTTCATAAAGGTGTGCACGTTTCCGACATCATTAGGATGGAAGAGTGGAATCAAAGCAAAAACGATCAGCTTTGATTGGATGGTATGTTCACCGATCATTTATATCGATTCTTTATGTAACTTGTTCTCTACTTTAGCCGTTTATTATTCGTATTTTCACGCGCCGTTGCTCTATGCTATTTTATTTTATTCCTTTTTTTCCAGCTACCTATTGTCGGTGTGCATCTCGTCGACGGTGTACGCGCGATTTGTTACGGCGAGCCGGTGAAAGCATTTTCCGTGGCAAAGCGGGTCGAAAAGGGGGAAGTTCCGAGGCCAGGTTTGCATTGTACAGAGGAATCTCTTTGGAAATCACTAACGATCTGTATCCTAGTAATTGGGTGGGCTCGCGATGCACGACCTCGATGGGAGCGGAGAGAACGTGAAAGCGATGTAAGGCATCGCGCATGGAGCTTGTTGTCTGCATTCATGTCGGGGTTGCTCAATAAGCGTGAACCGTTAGAAGGGTGTCTTGAGACTGGCGAGTATACAGGCTGATTTTCTGATAGACGAGCAAACTTCGCGACTGTGCTTCAACTCGACCTCGGGAAACAGGAACTCGCGCGTACGCCTGTCCGGAAACTCTTTCCTATCCATTTGCCTTGGTAACTTTTTATTTTTATGCGATCGTAATTTTTATCGACTGTGTTCTGGCGAAATTTATGAGCTAGGAAATTACGGTATTCGCTGTAGAATCGAATGCAAAAGAAAATGAAAACCAGGGAAGATAAAAGAGAAATTTCAGATCAATCGTTTCGCCTATGTCAATAGTTCTCCCATTGCCGTCTCATCGCAACCCTGTATTATCGAGAGGTCTTGGGACAAATTGGACACTGAACAATTCATATTGCTCTTGGCTGCCGACCGTATCGGTGTGTTACCAGACTTCTGGCGAAGCTGTTTAATAGCCAGAGGAACACGTTTCCCGGAGGACAACCGGCTAACACCCGGTTACCTTTAACGGTACAAACTGCATATCTCGGCGTGCTGTTCGCGTTTGAGAGTTTACAGTACAGAAGGGAAGGGTTTCCGGAGTCGAGACGGTTCCTCCTTAAGGTGAGCAGGATACGCTGGCGAAGTTTCGCCGGCTATTCGAGAAACATCTCCATGCACCAGTTCTCCGACTTATGGAGTTTGATTCAAAACGGTAACACGTGCTCGTATAGACATATTGAGCTGTTCCATTCGCAAGAATTGCAAGTACGATACAGGGAAGGCGGAAATGAAAGGAAACGGCTGGCAAGAAATTTTGTTACGCAACAGGCATCCTTTCTGTAGGGGGTTTAAGGCGGAACCAGAGACGACGGGGAAACTAACAAAAGTACGTAAGCGAACATACTACGAAATGGCGGAATGCTTGAAAGATTTCCTTGGAGAACTACGATTCCTATTTGGGCAGGGAAACGCAAGCAACACGCTGTATGGGAAATGTGAGACACGTATCGTCAACACGAGATGAGACTTCTTTCAAAATAAGCGTATGAACGCTTGGGCCGCGTGTTTCATTTCCGATTCATTAAATTCTAAAGAGTTATTTCGTGACGGGTTGAGAGATGTGGGTGAGGGCATGGTTGGACGTTGTACGCGCGCGAGCGTTCATATATTATGCGCGCACGGACATTAATAATAATTTAAACGGAATGTAACTCGAATGGAAGACTGGAGGGAACGGCGTGCCGCGTAGAAATGCATGTGACTTAATTAAAACGGCGCTTTTATGAAACGAATATTTATCGCGATGCACCGACGGAAACCAAATTAATCGTCTGCGCTATGGAACCAGCGTTTCTTTTTTCTTTTTCTTTTTTCTTTTATTTTTCTTTTTTTTCTACACAGTTTGTGCATATAATATGGGTATGTGAAAAAGAAAAATAAAGGAAGAAGGGAAAGCTATACATAAATGGGAAAGGTACTCTTTATTCGTCAATATTTGCGAACATTTATTTATCGATACTCATCGTTCATTGATAAATCGAATAAAAGAGGAAAAGATACGTTTCGATGCGACAAGATATCCGAGTTTATTTTTCTTGGTTCATGTTATACAGCTTTTTGCAACGAAACAAATTTTATTGTTTTCGCTTTTTTATAAGTATCGATTTAAAGAAATTGTCGTGCACACGACGACTCCTTCCGATACCAGTCGACCCCGTTTTCGCTATCCAGTATCGGGTATGTCCTTTCTAATTCGTTGCTTTCATTTCGCGTTTCTCTCTCGTCGCTTCGGCGAATTCGACCTCCCGACGCGACAGCCATGGATACTTGCAGGAATTTCTCGCGGCTGGAACAGTTATTTAACCAGATCCCAAGTTAAGAAAAGCAGTGGAACACGGTTTCAGGTTTCGTTCAGTTTCGCGAAGCCACGCAGTTACGGGTATCGTGGATGGATCGTGAGGAATTCCGCGATTTCAACGCCGTTCGTGTTTATACGTAACGCATTCCATGCCTCCCCGAATCGTTTATAGATTTGTGTACCATTAATCAAGTGCGAAGTATAATCGATTCGAGGTTGGGCGTGGTAGCCTTTGGAAGGTTTAAAGAGAAACGTGAGACGAATACCTTATCATCTGCTCCTTTATCTACTTGATTACATTCGATTGAAATTCGTTGCAGTACCCACTTTATTATAGGAACACGTTTCTTCGCGATTTCCCTCGTTATCTTTTTTTTTTTCTTTCCCTCTTTATTTATTCCTTCGAATATTTCAAGCTGTACGAACGATGGAGGTTTCGCGAGAAAATTTCGAGCGTACGTGAGAAACCGTCCCCGGAGACAGCTTTTCCTCTTACCCTTTCTGTTTTCGTCTTCTCTCGTCCCGGCTGTTTATCCGTCGCTTCTCATTATTCTTCGAGATGCAGCCAATGCTCGGCTCGTGGCCTGGGTAATCGCTCCAGTCGTTCTCGGGTTGTTGGCATCCTTTTCAGCTTTTTAAATACCACCGAATCTCTCAAGACTTACGTAAAGTTTCGAGACCGGTGGAAGGATAAATTGGGAATAGTGGCAGAGATCGCGTTGTATTCTAAGAGCAAATGGCGCGCATAAACTATCGCGCCGGTTGAAATATGTTCGTTACATGATAATGAGGATCCACGCATTAACGGACTAATGCGTGATAAGTGGAACGATTCCGAGGGGGGAAAGCTTCGCGACACGCAGAGCTTAAGATCCGGGCGAGATCTTATCGTCCGAAGACAAATCTCTCTCCCTTTCCAATTCCACGGTCAATTTTTCTACCGGGCTGTGTAATCTTTCTCCTGCACCGTGGCAGTCGAATCATTCCATTTAATCTCTCGTTGAGTGTTTGATATCGTTTCAAGGAAAGGTAGAAGCACCTTGCATCTTCTCGATACAAGTACTGCTTGGTGGATTAGTTCGGTTTCTTTTTTCGTTTTCTTTTTTTTTCTTTCCTTTTTCCTCCCTCGGGCGACAAATTAGAAGATTAAAAGGACGGAACTTAGAATTGACTATTTCTCGAGAAACTGAAAAAAAAAAAATTGGCAGCTTGAGGGATGAAGGTAAACGTGCACGTTTCACAGGGATTATACGTTTCACGTAGACAAACGCGAAGAATTCAATCTCACGGTGGAATCACTCGTATCTCTTGTTATCAGGTGCCTAAAGTTTATGATAGACGTAAAGACGTATAGAGGTAAGACCTTATCGTCAGGGATAGATCTACTTATCCCCACCTTTCGTGTTTCACGGCCAATTCCAGCTACGAGAGGTGCCATCATCTCGCGGCAAACCCCAAGGATTATATCCATTGGCAGCACTTTCTGCAATAGGCTTTCGTATTTTTAAATACGAAAAAACTCGGCGAGAAACGCGAGAATAGTCACCGAACAGCTCTGCGAGCATAAAAGTCACGGTACATTACGCGGCTCGCCTATTTACGTCCGTTAGCCGTGCGTAGTATAACTTTTATAAATTGTACGCCGCGTCGATATTTCAAGAGGCAAATATAGAGCGGGAAATGCGAAAAAATGTCACGATTACGGGGACACCTTTTGTTCCTACGAATCCGCATTGCGTCAACTTCTGGCCGCACTTTTCATAATTCCTTTTAAATATCGTAGAAAGGGGTCGATTTCGTATCATTGATATTCAAGCTCGTTTTAGAGATAATTTAGAATCATCGACGTCGCGTTGTTGGACCTCAAAGTTATTTAGGGCTTATTGAATAAATACGGAACTTGTGACGCGAACCAATGACCGTTCTGTTTCCATTGATCGAATTCTGTCATATTGCGTTTCCAAAGGTGGCGTAAATTTATAAATAAAATTACGATTCTTATTTGAGGAAACAGATGTTATATGCTTCGAGATAGTTAGGTTCTTTTGAGTCGAACTTTCTGGACGATTCAATAAAACGGTAATCGGTAACTTTTCAAATAAACACGAACCACCTAAGGGTAGAATTACCCATAGAACGTGCAGGGTGATGTAGGATTCCTCCATCAATTCCGGTCACGAGCTGTGCAATCATCCCGTGTCACAGTCCAGGGAATTATTCTGACCTAGAGCATTTCTTGCTTACTCTCAGGTACGCGGAATCGGGTGGGAGGACGCATACGGCAATTACTGATCGCTATTGACGTACTACATTTACCCAACTGTCATACACGTGCAGTGTTTACAAGGCTGTTACTAGTTTTCGACAGTTACGAAACTGCGATCGGTGGTGGATAGTTACGCTTTAGTGAACTTTCGGACTGAGCTAATAAATGGTCACCGGAAAGTTTTCACTTGCGTACGTCGATGGGATTCGAAAATTGTTTAACCGTGTAAATATAGAATGTAACAGACCGTTTTACTCGGTGAAAATGGTGAAAATTTTTCGGTTTTTTCCTTCCTTTTCTTCTATCGGAAAACGTTTAAGTCGGAGACGAATCTTTTCGAAACGGCCATTGTCTTCGATACACCTAAGAGGATCCAAGACAAATGGATCGATCACGTAGAACGAGAAGAGTTAATGATCACAGCTAAATGGATACCGGCTATTCCCATAGATACAAAATACTGTGACTAATGGCAGCGTTAGTACTCGTAACTTCGGGGCAGTAGTTACTGACCGTAATAGACAGACAATGGTAGAGGCCGGGTAGCTCGATATTACATGGAAGTGAATAGTGAGCGTCGTGAGCAGACACAGTGCTTATTTGTTCCTTCGAGTAATATCAAGGTAGCTTATTGCGAAGAAATCGTTTCCATTGCCGCGATAGATCCGATAGTCACGAATTATTGTACACATAGAGGAGCACCGTCGATTAATTAAAATCTGGACCGGTAACGAAGCACATTTGTCGATAGAACGAAGTATATATAGAGGAAACTAAATTACTTCTCCTCATCTTCTTTTTTTTTTTTTTTTGAGCTTTTTATCGAGCAATTTTTACCGGAGGAAGAATCTTTCCAATTTCGCGACGAACAAATGATGAAAAATTCGATGTGTAATAAAGGCAGGCCAAACATTCCTGCCGTGGTAACGTGAAATTTTAGCCGCTCCAGAGTGAACCAGTGGAACCCCTGTCATTAGAGACGGATCCCTCTTTTTCCTGGTTCCAGTTTTATGACCAATTCTAGCCAGAGGCGACGGATCATTCTTGTTAACGAGACTTTTTGCCGGCTATTCAGGTGTCGTGGATCAAGCGGAAGAACGTTCAGGAGTTACTGACCGTAAGACTGACAACGTACGCCAACGACGAGCGGTTCAAGGCAATTCATTTCCACCACAGCGAGGATTGGACTCTTCAAATAAAATACGTTCAACCGAGGGATGCCGGATTGTACCAGTGCCAAGTATCCACCCATCCACCCACGAGTATATTTCTGATCCTCGAGGTTGTCGGTAAGCGTGAAATTAAACACCGATATAAGCGATTTGCGTGTGGCCTCTGTCCGATTTTCGGCCGTATATCGGCTATCGTGTGTAACTGTCGCACGATTGGCTCACCAATTTTTTTCCCTCGTCTTTTTTCTCTTTTTTTTTTTTTTTTTTTTTTTTTTTAATACACTTTCTGCGTCTCGCACTATTTTCCTTCTTCGTTTGAATTCTTTTTTTTTTTCTCTCCTTTTGTCTCTTTTTTTTTTTTTTTAATACACTTTCTGCGTCTCGCACTATTTTCCTTCTTCGTTTGAATTCTTTTTTTTTTTCTCTCCTTTTGTCTCTTTTTTTTTTTTTTTATTACACTTTCAGCGTCTCGCACGAATTTCCGGCTTCGATTGAATACTCGACCTGCCTCTCTCCCAACCGGATGGATCAACTTACATTCTAGTTTATTCTGTCGAGTGGTTAATGAAATTGAAATAAACGTTTCAAAAAGAGGTTCCATCGTCGTTGTTCGCTCTCGCGTTCACAATCATCTTCGACAACTGCGACCAAGCACTGGGAAAATATCTTTCTATTACGTGTTTTTTTTCCTTTTTTTTTTTTTTTTTTTTTTTTTTTAATACACTTTCAGCGTCTCGCACGAATTTCCGGCTTCGATTGAATACTCGACCTGCCTCTCTACCAACCGGATGGAACAAATTAAATTCTAGTTTATTCTGTCGAGTGGTTAATGAAATTGAAATAAACGTTTCAAAAAGAGCTTCCCTCGTCGTTGTTCGCTCTCGCGTTCACAATCATATTCGACAACTGCGAACAAGCACTGGGAAAATATCGTTCGATTACGCGTAATCGAACCTTTGTCTCTTTTTTTTTTTATCAACGAGCACAGGAACCAATCGATGGACGAACCACTGTTGATACGTCCTGTTCGTAGTCCGTGCGTACACGCGACGCGTGCTTCGGTTTTTTCTCTGTTAATATCCCTCCTTTCTTCGGCATCGCGTTTCGTATTTCACAACCACCGGATTCGCAATTACGTCAGCAACAATAACGAATATTGCACTGCACGGGAACACGGTTAAACGTTGCAAATACAATACACATAAAAACGAGTTCCTGTTGTTGAATGGTCTTGTACACGCCGGTGAGAAAAGTAGCAAAGCTTTCTCCGAAAGGGGGCACGTAAAGAGCATCGTCGCCACTCAGAGACAGCACACTTTTGTTCAGTTTCCTGATAAGAGGCCAAGCACCAAACTACTTATATAGCGAGAAGGCTTTTTCCTTATGCACTAGCTTTAAAAGTGGAAGATAGCGGTTTGAGAATTCTCTTCAGCGTTGAATCGTCTATCTCTTACCATTCCCTTTTCCTTTTCCTTTTTTTTTCCCCTTTAACTCTATCTACTTCGGATCTTCCCTTATTTCACAGCTCGTTCTTTCCATCACCTACGATTTAAGTGTTTACATTTTCGTCCCTATTTACGCAGGTTCCACGTGTCGACACGGACCGGTTCCGAGCCACTCGAAAAGGGCCAGAGAGCACTTTTATTTGGATTTTATTAAGCAGACGGCCGATCAATAGCCAGAAAATGCTTTTTATCGGGACGCACGAGGCAGAAGTTTCGTGAATTACGACGTTCGGTCCCGGCGTCGCCGTTTTAACCGACGTTACTCTCTCTCTCTCTCTCTCTCTTTCTTTTTCTCTTTCTCTTCCTGTCTTTATTTCGTGTGTTTCGTGTATTTGCATTTAGATTCCAGTTTTTGGACGTATGGTGCCTCTATATCTGTATCTATAGATCTATGCGTCTGTATTTATATATCTATATACGTATTTTATACGTGCGTGCTGCGAGCGCGAGCGGGGGTTGCTATCTAATTTTGCCCTGGTTTCCGGGACCGTGTTTTTGCCGTGACATCTGACGGATACGTACGAGAACCTTTCTCAGGTACTTTTAATATTTATGCTCCCTCCTGTCCCTGACTCACACCAGCCTGAATCTGGGACGTGTAATATTTACGTTCCTTCTTCTACGCTTGAAATTCATGGGTCGTGATTTTTCTGATCTGAGGATGATATATAACGGGATCACGGTTGGGACGTTTCGATTATAGCATTTTATATGCTGCTAAATGATTACCACGGTTTATAACGCGGGACAGGAACGAATGTTGCGCTGTATAATGGACGAAATATCCTAGATTTCGATGATCGATTCGCGTTGCGTCTCCCCTGTGTAAAATTGATTCATTAATTGGCGCGGTGTCCCCTGGACAGGCATGAATTTAAATGTTCTCTATTGGAAGTAATGTTTCCTATAAATGATTAGCTACTATTCGTTCAATTTTCGCCGACGCTGTTTCGACTGGAAAATTCAAGATAGACGATAAAGCATCACGGTACTAGAAACCTGTGGAAGAATTCAATTGTACGTTTTCTCAAACGCTCCTCGAAATATCGTATCGCGGTTTCAACAAGAGATATTTCTGACGAACAGCTCTTGTATTATGCGTTACAATTCATGGATTTCAACGATGCGTTCGAGGAGACAATGTCCTTTACCTTTTCCGGTTTAGAAATCTCATGAAAAATCAATTGCCTCCGAATGTCTGACTATACGCGTACCCGTTCTCCTTAAGCATAACCTCGGCACAGGCGAACGGTTACAAAGACGAGGCCAGATTAACGTTATTAATCAATTAATTCGAGTTAATGGAATCAGCATTCACAGGACACTTCTCTCCTTTCTCGGTTATTAAGGATCGCTCCTGTTGAAAGAAGGGTGAAAGGATAGAGAAAAAAGGAAAAAGAGAAATTGGATTTCGTAGCTTGCTTGCTAATTAAAACGCGATTGAGCCGAATGGATGGAGCCTTCTCTCGGATCGACAGTATGCACGTTCGCGAGTCGCTTCGTGGCTGAAAATCGGATTGGATTACCGGGGAATAAGAAGTTGGTAAAGACGTATTTAACGAGGGCACCGACTCGGAGAGAATTTGCCATCTCTGATAACTTTAGGATCAATAACAATCGCCGGCATTGTCGGTGAAACGAAGAAGGTTTCAAAAGTTGACCTTAATGACGTCTCATTAGAGCGTAATTAGACGTGTCGAATATTTCAATGTTCAGTAATAAATAAATTACTTTTGCCCTGCCGGTACGTCGACCTTTCCAAGTATACCTGCGTGCGACCGCGAGGCGGATCTAATTTTAATCATCCGATATTGCTACATCACCCTTAAAAGTTTCAACACAGATCAGAGGCGGGATTACGTCACACTACATTTAATAAGGTTCTCAATTTCTACGAGGTACCGAGACTCGATTACTATTTCTTTTTCGCCGTGAAAATTAATTAAGAAACTAAATTACAAAATACACCACGGATAATTCGTTGGCGTAATTAAATACACGGAAAGCGAGAAAAGGCTAAAACAGTGAAACGATAAATAAAAAAGGAGAAAGAAGAAAAAGAGGTAGGAAAGTAGAGAAAGGAAAAATTGGTCAACCCGACGAAGTGTATAAACAACAAAGCGCAATCGTTTTAACGAGATCGGACGGTTAAAATTCACGTATTCGAGCAGCGGGAAAATTGCATCGGGGATAGAAACGAGAAACGAACAATCACCGGTATCCTGAACGTTCTCGAATCGTGACGTTTTAATAAATTTCGGGCGCATCCTTTCAGCCCTTGACGAATTTGTTTTTATTTGTGTTACGCGTACGGCCAATAGGTTCTTTTGCGTCTGGTCCCGAGTTTCAATGGACGGCTGACCGATCGAGAGAAAGAGAGAACCACTTGGAGCGTGGTAGCTTCAAAAGAGCATGCTTGTATCACGCAAAGAGGCGCTTAAAACTCGATCCACACTCTCGTTTACGTGCGTTCGTCCGTGACACGCCGTGGAACGGAAGCCCTGTCACTGGGGGGTGAAACTGGATGGGTAAAAGTGTATCCGGCAGGAGTACGGCGAAGGTTTTGCCCCCGTGTTTACAGTGTTCCGTCGCACCTGATCCTATAGCAGACTCTCTGGTATCGTGTCAATCCGCGTCGGTGGGCGAACAAGCGGACACGACGGCTCGAGTAAACGAAAAGGTAGCTGGCTAGGCTCGGTAGATGGAGGCATCACACTCGAAGCAGGGTGAGGGGTAACTTAAAATTCTCTGAGTCGTGTCAGTCGGTGGAAGAGATGGCACAAAGGTACCTTGGTTCACGAGACGGTTTAAAGTGCGAGAGAGATAGAGAAATAGAAAGATAGAGGGAGAGAGATAGAGATAGGAGAAGACAGCGGAGCGAGATTTCGTACGCTATCCCCGTACAACCCTTAACCAGCCGCGGTGCATACCTCATCCCTCCTACTACTCATAACCGCCTTGGACCCCAGTAAACAATATGGGATAGAACGGTAAGCTGCTCACGTCTGACACGTCACGTTCTACCATTTGCAGAGGCCAGAGCAGAGATAGCTGGTCCCTCGGAGAAGTTCGTGAGGCCAGGTAGCACGCTGCAGCTTCACTGCCTCGTAAAAAAATCAACCGAGACGCCATCCTATCTATTCTGGTACCATAACTTCCGGATGATCAACTACGACGTCGATCAGGGGGTCAATGTCAGCACTGATCTGGTGGGACGTGAAAGCTGGCTGGAGGTGCCCCGTGCCTCCGATCGCCATTCCGGAAATTACACCTGTAAGGCGAGTAACGCGCAACCGGCACGGGTTCTGGTGCACGTGTTCAAAGGAGATAATCCGGCCGCGATGCAGCACAGCATCGCGTCCTCGCCATCTGTCATGGCGTGCAGCGCGCTATTGATGATGTTCACCACGTTGAAGCTTGTGCTGCATTCCACCGCCACGAACTGACCGTAGTGTAGCGCCGCGTGTGCTACTGAGAGAATAGAAAAAATGAACGTTGTGATATTTCAGATAGAAAGCGAGGGAGGGTAATTTGAAGGGAGAAACGAAGATAAATGTTGCCGGAATTGTGTGTGCGAGTGTGTTTTATGACGTTATAGGTGCAGCTTCTATCGGTGAGATTACACCCGGACGAGACTCTGGTTGGACCTGGAATTTCCAGGCTTCGATCCTCGAAAGGTGAGAAATGTTATCGTGATACGTGTTAGATAGATCTTAAAGGACACGAGGTTTCAACGGATCGAGTCGAACGATCGAAAAGGGAAAGAAGCGTGTATTTTGAGAAATGGTACAGATGCATGTATTTTGAGAAATGGTACAGAAGCATGTAACAAGCTGGAAGGGTGACGTCTGTGTAAATAGCGGAACGGGTCTAGTGTGTATCGTTATGACCGCGGATGCTCAATTAGCTACTTTGAACGACACTTGCGTGGGTATCCGTTGTACCGCGCGAATAATGGAGAATCGTTACGGAAGACGAGAGATTCCATCTTTATTGCCAAGAAGCTTCAAGGGAATGCAAATTTCGACGTTCGTTTGAAGTATCCGCACGTGTTTGCTCAAAGACTGGTATTTCGCGCGACTTGTCATCACCTCTATTAACCGTTGTGATATGTGTAAATGTGTAAGCTGTGTGTAACTATCACGATCGTAGAAATGTAATTGTGTAATCTGTCCTGCGTCGAGTGGCACGATTAATGGTGATAATCCTGTCGCGATCCGACACATTTTGCCGGGACAAACTTTCCAACGATGTTCCACAGACTGGTAGCGACAACTTTATTCGGTCGCTCTCATGCTCCGCTCGGAAAATTTGTTACGTTAATGGCAGTGATGAGAGATCGCGACAGTTTCATTCTCCCGGTTGTTAACCAATGTTTCACAACTTCGCGAAAATAAATGATAAGGGTATAGTGAAATAGAAAAAAAAAAGAAGAAGAAAAAGGAAAATAGGAAAAGAGTCACATTTTCATCGCGGTGTGTAGAACCGATCAGCGGAAACACGATCGTTGACGCGTTTAATATCGAATTAAAAGGGACAAGGTTTGCCGAGGTATAATAGAATATTGCATATTCGGCCTACACGTACAGGTGCGCGTAATTAATCGTGATAATCCCGGCGTAATGCAGCACAGCCTAACGACATTATCTTCTATTGCCTTGCTCCGCACAGATGACCTTGCTCATAATGTCCAAATTAGTTCTGTCTGATGTCCACGAAACGACCGTGCTCAGGTGTTGTACACCGTAGAAGATAGCCGGTGCTTAGCGGACTACGGAAACATTGTTGCAAAGTATCGAATCGTTGGCGAGCATGTCTCACGTTTTAGAATCCATGGATCGCGAATCGACGTGTAACGTTACCGTATTTAATGTATCATACTAGAACGATATCGCTCCCGTTAACCCAACGTCGATCGTGCCAATCCTGTATCTATATTTCGTTTTCAATCGCTCGTTGCATCGAACTTTATTGTAAATATGTTTTCTAAGCCGGTTGATTGTCGATCTATAAATAATATGATAAATCCTTTATAGTAAGCCGTTTCCGTTTCGCCTGTCGAAGTACACACGACGATCTTGTTGGACCACGATGTTTCGCTACGTTAGTATTACCGCATGTTTCCAAGCTAATCCACTATTTCGTAGGTAGACAGCTGTTTCATGTATCCGTACACACTGTGAACAAGGATAATCCAGTTTCTGCAAATAATAAACCTAATGGTATTACCTGTGTGCCAGAATTTCGATGCGAGCAAACGAAAAGTTCATGCGGACAGCATCAACGGTACACACCGAGAAATCCCTTTATAAAATAGATCGATCGTGATCACTTGATCGATTGTAAATGGTAATGTTTCTCCGAGCGTACGTCATTCGATAAAAAGTTTGATTTATATGAGTTAAAACGATGGATAATTTAATGTGATGTTCGATGATATTGTCACTGTCTGTTATATGTACATACGTATACGTATACATATAAATATGTTACGAACGTCGCACAATGTTAATCTCATTTACGGTTGAATAAAGTTTTCATATAAATTCCACTTGACTTCGAAAATCGTTGGCGGGAAAACTTCAATTATTTAGGAATTTCGTAACGATAAAGAATCGTTCGTTCATCCCCTGTTCGAAAGCCTCGAATTGGAGATTTTTAGATTTTTATTATTACGTATCACCGTTCCGATACTTTCTCAAATTTATGCAAATCAATATTCATGCCTCGAACAAGGGATAGACAGATGTAAGTAATAAATTATACCTCGACACTCTGCAATAACACAACGTGTACAGTGTTTTCGTTCTTGTGTAATATAACGACAGCTCTTTATTGAAGTAAAATACCAACGGATTGCGATGGGTTCATGGTGCATAAGCACTTTCATTCACATCTCTCCGACTTCCCTTCTCCTCTTTTCGTTCACTGTTGTCCCTCTTTCTCTCCCTCTCCGTATTTCTGGAGATAGAGAATAATTTCACCGTGACACAGTTCGAGCTTCAGTCCCCGATAATAGCTGTATGCTAATGGCATTGTTTGCCACATTAAAATTACCGCTTCGCTCAATCGGCACTAATTGATTATTACGCCGCATCGAAACTATTCAAGAATTACGATCCCATTAATCGAGATAGAGTGGCTGTTCAAACGATCCGTTACCACAAAAGAAAAATCCGCGGTAGTTCAAAGAACCCATTGTTTCTGATATCCTCGAGTGCGATCCTTTTGAAAATCGGACAAAATGAAAACCAAACGATTTAGTGGAGATTATTAGATCACTGCATAGTCAGAACATAATTGAAACTAAATTTCACCCTAGCTATTTGAGTGTCTCTCCATTGAAGATGGTTTTAATCGGTTCTCGATTATGTTTACCATGTACGCCATCAAACGCACTTGATCGAGAGGTTCGATACCAAACTGGAATGCAACTCGAATTACCTTGCCAACTGTGATTTCACCTTCCTGCTCGACTTGCTCGGAATATTACATCGCTGGATAATACGTGGCTTTTGGCTGATCCATTGGAAGACTAAATTTTTTGATTAAAACATTTGTTTCGTTCAATTTGTATCTCGATGAAACGTATCGTATTAATTTTTCAATTTTATCCTAAGAAATTCAATCGTATAGCGGAGATATCAAGAACGTGACGATTAGAAAACGTCAAAGGTTTATTAATATAAAATTTGTTTAATCCCTTTCCTTTCTTCTTCTTCTCTCTCTCTTTTTTTTTTTTTTTTTTTTAAG
>SMSQ01025832.1:138552-151087 GCA_019453375.1 Ctenoplectra terminalis | reverse complement strand
AAAAAAAGTAAAAAGTTTATTAATAAAAAAATTGTTTAAACCCTTTCCTTTTTTCTTTTTTTTTTTTTTTTTTTTTTTTTTTTTTTTTTTTTAAGGAACAATTTTCCGTTGACCCGATTTAAGGTGGCTCAAATCAGCGTTGGACTGCAATCAGCAGCCGGCATTCGGGCGTGCTAAATTTGAATCGTTAATATCGTATACCAACAGCGAACAGACCTGGACGTCATTATTCCAGAAAGATGACTCTAATCTATTCCAGCCGTCTCGTCAACGATGCCAGACCGAGCTACCCAGTTTCTGATTCGTGTCTTCGATAGGGATTACTTCGTGCAGGATCAACCATGCTTCCGTTCCATCGATATCAAGCAGAATATTCGCCGGATTGGAAACTACGTTAAGCAAACAGCCACCTGCAAGAAAACTTATCAATTTAATGCCGGCCAGTTTAATTGTGTCTCGGGTTAAAGTGGACGTAAGCGAGTTGCAAATTGATCGCACGCAACGTTCGAAAGTTTAGGCTTTGAAACAGGAACACGGTTCGAGTAATCGTGTTACGACGACGGAACAGATATCAACGTTCGCTATCTCAAAGGATATGTATCTGTAATTGTGGACAGAAGCGTGTACGGCCTGTTAAAGTTCCTATAGGTCTACGAGGACAATTTCCAACGATGCGAACCAATTCTCTGTCTGCAGTCGATCCCTGTTTCCCTTGTATGACTTTACGTGCGCCATTCATTGGTAATTCGAAGAGGTGGCCGCCTCACTGATCATTTTACAAGCTCATCGATATGCAAGGAACCCTTTGGCCAAGAACGAACCGTACATCCAGATGAAATGATTCCGTAACGATGATAAATCAGAAGGTCGGTCCAATGATCGAAGCCGCGGTTTGATGTATTGGCGTAGTTTCCATCGGAAACTGATCGAACATCCAATAAAATTAAATGGAAATTCCGTTAATGCCTGTCCATCCTTTAGATTTACGGCAAGCATCGGTATCGCGCGTGTGTTTTACTATTCGTAACTCGTAACGGTCTTTGATTTGCATGCGGTTCGTTTTTGATGGATCTGAAACTTCTATCGTTCCGATGGAAGCGAGAGGTGAGTGAAAACGAGGAGGAAGATCGATGCGCGATCGTGGAACGAAGGCAACGAATTAGAAGTTCACAGCATCAAAACCCGGCCACTGTAAGAGACATCCCATCGTAATTTCAGTTGGTAACTGGCTGAAGTTTTAATGCACTTAGACAGCAATTCTGGTAAAGGCTATTCAAACTTTATCTTCGGTTGAATCATAATTCACCGTGCATCCGTTTACTTGATTCTCTAAATATATTATTCCTATTTTTTCAGCCGGTTAGGTGAATGGGGTTCGTGGTGAACTCAACGGGGAAATGTTTCGTTTACGTTGGACCAAACTATAAATGACCCAATACAATTTGTTTCTATTACCAACTTTTTGGTATTAACGAATTAATTCTCAGCTGTTAGGAGAATCGGGGCACAACGGCTCTCTAGCGTCCAATTAAAGTAGTTTAGCTATACGATATCTCAATTGTTCCGCGATTACCGAAGGAAAAGCAATAGGAGCACTCGACTGACGCCACAGGAATCGATAAGAATGCTCATCGCAGACGATGCTCAGTTTTGAGGTTATTAGAAAAGAACTATGAGAACACTCGAGGAATTAAGGACTGAGAACGCGATCAGAATCGGTTTCGGTCTCTCTGCTTTCAGTGAACCATTATTTTTTTTTTTTTTTTTTTTGCAGCGTGACACAAAAGTCTTTCAACTACAAACTCTTACCTTTAAACAAGTACTGTTAAAAAGGTAAGAACGATTTAAATAATTGGATCAACAAGTTTTGCATTACCGTGTATAACAATTTCTATTCAATTTTTTAAATCCCGCACTTTTTGCTACTTTAAATTACCCACACTTCTGGAATTAAAAAAGAAAATGAAAAAAGTAACCTACTTTCTCGTTACACGCTTCGAAATAAGACTACAATCGTCTAAAGCTGGAAAATGCAAATACGAAAATACACGTTGCAAAAGGTTCGGGTTCCATTCGTCCAAGTAGTTCACAGAGTTCTTAATCAGACTCATTAGCAGTCGGACCAGTCTAACCCGTTATATTTTGCGGCGCGTCCCATGGAACGTGTATCTCGTCCGTCTTGAGAGAATTTTCGGAAGAAATTCCTAGTCCCTAATGCGGCCACTAAGCCGTGCCCGCTCGTCAACGAGGATAATTCTACGAGGTACCTGGCCGGTGTCGGCAAATGACTGTGCTTGCCGGCTCGATGACCTTATCGACCGCACTGGGATTGACCCACGCCTCGTCAGCATTTTACTGACGAACCGTGATAAGCCCTGATTGTTATATACGGCGAGCAAGGTGGCTCACGCCACCACGAGCCAGAAACAAATTCGCTTTGGATGCTCCTTGGGCCGCGTCATCCACTTAAGGTGGTCGTCCTGAAGCGATCGATATTTAAAAAAAAATTTGTTTGAGCTCCTGTTTCCGCTTGACAAGGTAGACAAGAACGTAGGAAGGTTATACGTGTATCGGTATAACGCAATGACTTCAAATTATTCTATTGTTAACGGAACGATTGAAATTTATTTTTTCCTCGAATAAACATAGTTGCTCTCTTTTTAGCCGTTTCTTTGAATCGGTAAAAATTGAAATCAGTCGACTAAACAAGAGAATAAATAATTTACGGTGGTCGCGTTATTCGGTTCACCCAGTTTAGTATACGGAAAAGACATGGAAATAGCTCGATGTTTTCGTCAACCGGAGCGTATATTTTTTAAAAAATCAGCAACCTTTCGTCATTACGGGAATACGAATGTGTGCAAAAAGAATGAAAGAAATCGGGACACCAGAGGAAAATAGAAAAAGGAAACGTGAAATCGGAAAATATGACCACAAAAGAGGAAACTGTATAGCACCGGTACGTATGAAAAGTGTAAATTTACATTGGTGCACAGGCACCGTAACAGTCGATTCGTCAGACGACGGAAGGGAAAATTTTAGCGCAAACGTATCTAATTGCATGCCACCGTGCACGAACGTGGCTAACGTAATTGCGGTAAAACATGCATTTAAAAGCCTTTAAATATTGAACGAGTTTCTGATGAATATTTCAAGGTACGAAGGACCGCTATACACGGTTGACCGTTTGTAAATTTTAGCGTTTGCCGGTGAGAATCGAAAAATAAAGATCCGCCGATCAATGCGCGTTGACAAATAAAAATCCATGAACCTTGCGCTTGTTTTTTTACATAATTGTGACAGTGCACGGCACGAGGAGCGATTTATAAGCAAACCTGTGGACTATTTTACATCGAACAGAATATTTTTATCCCTCCGTACCAAAATACATTTTTCGAGCTAGATTAGATTTTGTCGTCGACCGGTGTGTAAAATGGTTTTCGACACGTCTACCTTGTGACAAGTTCACGGTGTTATGCATACAACGGTAAGCTCGTCCCCGTTGTCGAAGGATTATACGCTGCCTAGCGCGGATGTAACGACTTCGACGAAACAACGGGATGATCCACTGAGAGATACGTGCATACGTATGCATGCATATACACGCGATGCTCTCGTTGCCTCGAGTACGCAAAATGCATTTTAAAGAAATATTTATGCGGCTGCCTACGTGCCCACGACCTGGGTCGAGATGCAGGGCTGCTTTTCACGGTGAAACAAGGTACAATTTTTACAAAGTGGAAGCCGATCCTTCGATAAAGTCAACGATTTAAAAAAACACAGTATACATTGCGCGAAACGTTGGAAAAATATCATTTAATCTATATTATTAATTCACGACGGAATTGTTGAATAATACAAGTTTTATATGAATTCTACATAGAACGGCAGTCGGTTCTCTGGTGTATATCTGAAAATATTTGTAACAGATTTTTTGTTTTACTTTTTTTAAACATGAACCAGTATACCTTTGCGACTGCTCGAAATGCATGAAATATACATTCTTTATGGAACACCGACAATCCGTTCGGAGACGAAACAAAAATGGAACGACCGGGATCGATATTGAGCCTGTTAATGCTCTTATATCTGTTCTTATACAAAAATAATTATTGCTCGAACAGAAGTATAACGATGGAGTGGGTGAACGGTGCAGAGGGTGGATAAATTGGATTTTCAACGTTGCAAAAATTGTAAGGGGAGAAAATTCGATTTCCATCGCGCCTAGCTAGCCGTCGTTGCATCGGCGTCGCGGTATCGGCAATCATTATCGCCACTTTACTCGTCCGTACGATGTCGGATCGCGCGAGAAAAAATTTAAGAGGAAAGTTTGCTTTTACCGTGGACTTTATCGCGGGCATCGACTTTATTTCGCCTTCAACCGAGCCAGATACGAGACGCGAACTAATCTCGCTGGAAGCAGATACTTTTAAATAAATGTCTTCCTGTAAATGTATCCGGGAAATTATACGTGGCCGTGATGCTATCAGCGTTCGCTTCGAGCCATGAATGCTCTCTGGAATGGAAGCTTTTTAATAAAGACTTAGCCCCGGCGTCGAGCGATGGAATTTCTTTTTCCACCCTCTCGGAGAGCTCGTCGTTCTATACAAAAGGTTCACGGCCGGTGTTGGATCGGATCTCGAACGGTATCTTGAACCGTAGACGATCGTTGAAACGCAGCCAGTTCTAATAATATAATGGCGTACGATCGCGAAAGGGGTTGATTCTATTGTGAGATGAAAAACAAACCGTGGTTGCAGGGTAATTCGTTTTCGAGTCGATCGACTATGAAGATTCCTCGAGTAGGTACAGGTGTACTTGGCCAAAGAAATTTCTCCGTTCCAACTTCCTGTAACGATCCTTCCTCACCAACTTAGCAACAGAAAAATGATCGCTCCGCAATTTCTGCTTATTTCTGCATCAAACGTAGTCACCTCTTTTGTATGGTTGCACAATCACCATCATCGTAACCCACACCGACACCATCGTATCCTCTGTTTCGAAACGAAGTCTGTCTGTCATCGACTCTCTCCCTTATCGTAAATTACATCGTCAAAGGGAGCCCCTGTTCGTGACGAGGAGTTCTTCAAAGTGGAAGACCGTTCCGTGATCCGAATAGGGGAAGGGGATGGAAAATGGGATAAGTTGGATCGATTCGAGAAGAATATCTGGCGAATATCGTGCGCCACGTGAAAACTACTGTGAAAAGGTAAGTTACTTAAGAAGCAAGATTCCTCCCTGCTTTCCGCGGTTCAACCTCCGCGAGTTTCCGATTCCTGCTTGATTGCATAAGGTCGGATTTAAGGCGGGCCGAACGAAGTTTCAAGTGTAAAAGTGGAGTGGGTGAGCCGCCGCTTTAAGACTGAGGGAAGAAGAATTTTTCGTTGCTCCTGATATGTACGTGTGAACTTTCGGCCAGACCAAGGAATCGGTCCAACTTTTTAAGTTGAAGAAATCTTCGGATACGTCGATCGTTGTCAGTAGTCCGCGATCGATCTTTAAACGATGCACCCGGAGTTAAAGTTTCTTTCCCTCTTACGTAAATGAACATCGTTGCGGAAAGTTTATCGAATTCATATTTTTCCTCTTGCATTTCCATTATTTCTATTACTTTCATTATCTTCGTTATTCCTTTTTTTTTCTTTTTTCTTTCTTTTTTTTCTTTTTTTTTCTTTTTTTTTTCATATTCGTTTTCCTCGTTGACTCGAGTCGGATTGAAGTCAAACGCACGGTTCACCGGAGATTGCGAGAGGAAAAGAGTCATGGTCATTTGTATGAATGCGCTGCTCGCTGCTTACGGTCTTTCCCCGATCGGATTTTTTCCCTTGTATATCGCTATCGTTGCATTTTCGCTGCGGTTGTTATCGAAACGTTCCGGGAATCCTAATCTATTCTTTTCGAGATATTACTTGTTGATATTGCGGATATAACGATTGCACGAAGGGGAAATCACTGGTTTTGTTTATCGTGCAAGCGGAATTACAAACGTAACAATTCTTTCTTTCCTTTCTCATTGTATCGTTCTTTACGATCCACAATTGTATCTCGAGTGGAACTCGATGGATCGAGTTACCAATGATTTATTAGTGAAAATATGACCTATTTTATTGTAATTTACAAATCGTTTCGCGATGCAAGTTTGAACGAGAATGGTCGACAAATTGGTGGCGATGCAGAATTACGAAAAGAAGCGAGAGGGTTTGTAGATTTCGGTGAATTCGATGCGAACGAAACGAGTACACATGGATATAACAAAGTCACACTGGACACACTGTACACGTTCTATTTTACAAAAGAATTATTCTCGGCTCCAATGATTTATATATCCTATTTCCTGTAGTTAAATCAATTTCTCTGCCGTTAAAACGGAAAGAGGGCTGAAATATTTCGTCTCTTGCGAATAGAGAGCGAAATCGCGAATGAAAACCGGTGGACCTCTATAGCGGTGAAACGAAACAGCGGATAAATGCGTTCCCAAGTCCGTCGGAACGGCGCATGTTTAATGAGTTTAAAATCTGGCGTTGACCCAAAATCATCCCCTCGTCCGGCTCGTTTTAACCATATTAATCGTACGCACGTTTCGCGAGATAACGCTCGTTTGACTATCTGTCGGAAAGATGAAAACAGTTGATACGAAGCTTGACTTATCCACGGAGCGATTAAGAGTTAAACTTATTCCCCGTATCAATAACAATGTTTCACACCAAATATTGTCTCGCTACCGTTCAACGTTTGGTATCCTGAAGCGTTTAAATTTATTAAGACTTACAACCCCTGTTCTGTCCAACGTTCTACAAAGCTGGAACAATACAGAGAGCTTCGACATCGTCCATCTATCAATTCTCCTGGTTAAAAGTTTCACGAAGGTGTTCAAAGCGAGTCGATATTCCCTTTCTAGTCACCGGTGTACGACCCTTTCACCGGTCTTTTCCCTCGATTGACGTCGTTCCATTAGTATCGTGGTCTAGCCACGGCAGGCCGAAATGAAACATAACCGTTTCACTTGGTGCATACCACTATCATGCAGCTCGACGTCCGGCAACTTGCGCTCTCGCAGACATAATTCAACCACGTGCACAATCGGGCCGGACGACACCAGCGTGTAATCTTGCATGTACGTGTTGTATGATATCGGTTCGTAACGTCGCCGGTCGTAGGAATCGAGATGCCCTTTTCGATCGACGGTACGGTACGGCACGGTACGGTACGGTACAATACGATACAGTACTATACAATACTATAGAGAACTATGCGGTACTATAGAGAAGGGTGCAGTACGGTACAGTACGGTACCGAACGGTGTGGTCTCGTCGAACGAACGAGCGCACTTTCGTTCGTGGCTTTTGATTTACATTAATTGATTCCGCGGCACGATACCCGTGGCCTCGTGGATGAATGATAACCATGACGAGATTCGATCTGCGCATACATATGTATAATTCCAGCGTTGATCCACGAGGATGCGATCGAGAAGAGGCGTGTATCGGGGGCAGAGAAAAAGAGGGTTGATTTATGAGGAAAAAATGAAACAGGCTGGCAGGACGGCAATATTACAGCGCTTTTCGCGACAGAACAAAAGCACGTTTATTAACTTGGCTCATGATGTATGTTAATTAAGAGTATAATGATACATTGTCAATCGTGAAACTTAAAAGACCACTGATCCGATATTATCCACTCGTTGTTTCCTGCTGCGTTTAATTAACAATGTCGTTGTTCCCGTTCGAAAAATGGTGTTACACGGGTTGTAATTGCTCGATTATTTCCTTCCTTCTTTCCTCTCTTTTATCTCTGTCTTTCAACCCTATGCCCTATATACAAACGATCCACCATGGTTCCTTTTTGCTTTAATTAAATCCCACTCGTTCGACCGCTCTTCGGGAATTTAAATATTTCATCGAGGATTACACGATCCACCGGCAGCACCGGTGAAACGGATATCCTAAAATACAGTCTCCAGGGCTATCTATATCCGAAACCACACTTATTGAAGGGAACGTCTAGCCAAAACCGATGAGAAATTTGCCGCCGTTAATTCCAGTTTTGTTCGTTCTAGGATTAACAATGTACATTCCTCGCTCGGTTTTGTGAACGAACATTTAGCCAGCGAAAAGGGAAAAAAGAGAGAGAGAGAGAGAGAGAGTGAGAGAGAATGCGCAGCGACCCCATAGAAATTTGTGAATCGTTATTATTATACCTTGCGTACACGGGCTCACCGTGCTGGGTTGGGTACAGAGAGAAAAGAGACACAGTACGCAGTTACGTTCGATCGAGCGGAACCAGCGTGGAATTTCGCGGTAGAGAACTCCACGGAGTGTGTCGTACGTGCGGGCTAACTTTGTTTCGGCTACCACTTCGTTGTCGGATACGGATTATAAAAGTTCCAGGTCGATTTTAGTTGACCGCGAATCCATGTGCATATACATACATACGCGTCAGCCTGTGATCTACAGGGTGATCTAACTTCGCGATCTCACCTTGTCCGCCTTAAGAATGAGCGGAATCATTCCTTGTTTTATTATTTTTTATTATTTATTATTATTTTTTATTATTTATTATTATTTTTTATTCTTTTTTTAAGTTACTTCTACCTCGAGGAAGGCTTGAAAGTTTTCGAGTAAAGTAGATTATTCAACCCCTTGCTTTACGATCTTTTTACGACTACACTCTGTTAGAATTCCATGACAGAGGGTATCATGGAAACAGTATATTAAAATTAACACGTTAAGGACCGCCATTTTGAGCCAATCTTGCCGGCTAAGTGCGAAAGAAGATTTTTATAGGTCTTTAACGATACAGGCATAGATCTTAACGTAAATTTCGAGGATAGCGTTAAATAAAATTCCGAATAAGCTTCTGTAAAAGGAACTGTTTCATTTTTTATTTATTAATTTCTTTCGTTATACGTCGCTCGATTCTTCAAAGACATAAATTTATGTCTTATGAAATTTTACGAAGAGTCCCCGAGACCCGATATTATAAAGATTCTAAAGGGTTAAAGAACCCTTAAACGTGGTTGGCAGAGCTTCGACAGTAATCGCGAAAGCAAAGCAGCAGTACCATTAATCTCGCTCAATCTTCGCCGAACGACGTTTCGTGCTATCCCTGAAATGTAATCTCGCGCACTTGGTCGATACTGTAGGCTAAGAGGGATTAGGCAAGTCGCAGTTTGAAGCATCGGCGCGCAATTAAAGATCACCCCGTATTCAACGCGAGCGGTATCTGTCCTAGGGAATGTTATCAGCGCTTACGTTACAATTTTCCGTTACAATGCCGAACTGCGAACGTCGAATCGACAATGTGCAGCCTGCATGCAACTAAACAATGCACCCCAACGCCAACGTTGGATGGCTGTAAATGCATCAGCATAAATCGTCCATTCGATGGAGCCATCGAGTGGTGAACACGAAAAAAAAGAAAAAAAAGAAACAAAAAAAAAAAAAAAAGAGGTCGAAGGCCGACGTTGGGGAACAAAGGCACAGGTGAATATTTTTTGGGGGATGGGAAACCGTGGATTAAGGCAAAAAGGGGAATCCGTGCGTACGGCAATAATGGCGAAACGTCTGTGGCAATGGTAACTGCGCTTCCATGGACGACCATTCAAAATTGCGCGTAAAAGCGCGCCGAATTGGCTTCGTTTTTTTTCTCCGCCGTTTTTCTTTCAACTCCATTTTACAGTGGAAATAATTTTGCACCGTGGAATCGCCAGGAGATACCGTAACTTATTCTCTCTTGTCCGTCGTTAATTCGTAATTAATTCATAATTAATTCGCTCGAGCTTAGCGTTTCAGCGATCACGCGTTTAAAATACGTTTTATTTTTTTCGTCGAACTTTTTACATAATTCCTCTACGGAACTTTTTCTACATTTTATTCGACGATTCTTCTAGATCCCGTTACAGTTCTTTCCTTTTTTGTTTAATCTTTCTTCTCTTTTCTTTCGTTCCTTCGTTTAATACTTACATTTTAATTCGTACAATTAGGAACGATTTTGAACGGACAAAAATTTGCAAAGAAAGACACGTCGAATATGAGAGACCAGCTTGGTTTAATATGAAAAATTCAAACGTCTGCACGAAATTTAACACACGCTCCGTGAATATTTAATACGCTATAAGTTGACGGTGAGATGTGAATTATTCATACTAGGTGAACTCGCGTTAACGGAGTTTAAACTGCACGCGTATACATACCTCCCAGTTACTTGAATAACGTTAATATTTATAATAACTTACACGGTCATGGGTGCCTCGACCGCGGCGCCGCTTTCATTCAGGCTTCCAAATGCTTTATTTCATTTTCGTCGTTTCAAACGTCTGATATGTAATTCTAATTAAATTTTTGCATATTTTAGCATACGGTCGCGCGTCTACGGGTGCATTGTATTCGTTCATTGCATTCCTCAAGAAAGGAGATCGTAATTCTGTGTAATTTGTTTTTTTCTTTTTTCAAAACAATTTTGTTCGTAGAAAAAAAAAAAAAAAAAAAAAATATTGTATCGTTTTTCAATGTGTAACGAATTAATAAAAATTGAACGGCAGAATAACTTTACGGTTTAACGAGATAATTCGAATCAATTGTCGAGTACACACAGTGCCAATAACGAACTGCAACAGTTAATAATTTTATCCGATTAAAACTCGTTTGTATTTATTCTGTTCCTTTTCTTTATTTTATATTTTATTTTTATTCAAAATACGCCGAAATCTCCAGGCAAATTTGTACATACAATATAATCAGAGCGATAATTTAAATCCAACTCCGCGACCAATTAACACCGGGAAACGCTCGATGGTGCATCGCGAAAACGAGAGAAAAAATAGGGTTTTTTTTTTTTTTTGTAGAGAGCGTGGAACACAAAACCGGAATTACCACGTATAAAGCTTTCAAATATTTCACGCAACGTTGAACCGCGCTGGAATACAAATGTTTTTAGCAAACGAAATCGCTAACGCAACAAAGTTCGATACAAATAATTTTCAAAGGAACTCCCCGAATATTCCATGGTAAATGTTCCTCGGATTCGATGAAAGGTGATTCATGAAATTCGTCAATGTGTTCAACGATGCCGCAACGCAACGATTAAGTCGTCCCGATTATCTACGGACAAATATTTCGCATTAAATTAATTTTCTTTGGATCTCGTTTGCTAAACAAAATATCTTTTCCATTTTTATTTTTTTTTCTCATCTACCAAACAAATAAACCGATCGTCGAGGCTAACGAAGATATGGCAAATCTGTTAATTAATGTGTTCACGTTTGACACGGGCAAACGTCGTTCACGTGTTTGCTCAAACACGAATATGCAACTGCATGTTTGCACGTATACACCGGAAGCTAAGCTTCCTCAAGGGAAGCGTCGCGTCGCCTGCGTCTTCCAATATGGCAATCAGGTGCCAAGTGAGAATAAATATTCGTTAAAGGCGCGAATTTTGTTAGACGTTTCTTGCGATCGTCAGTGTTGAAAGTTTCAACATCGTCTTCGGTCAAAAGTTTGCGATCACTGTGCATTTTAGGTTACGCTAAACTTAAAGATAAATAAAAGAGAGGAAGAAAATTAAAATTGTGTTGCCTTAGAAAAAGAAGTTTCAAGTGAAAAATTTATTAAATTAGAGTAAATTCTTATTAAATTCCTAAAGTCTTCTAATCTAAAAATTTGGGACTGAGAGAAAAAAAAATTTATCGGTGGATTAGATATTGGTACAAACCGGAAAGGTTTGATTCCAAGCTTCCGACCGGTAATTTATGTAGACTAAACAACAGCTAGGAACCTTAATTTTAAAGTCTGATCTAAAAAATTACCCTATAATATTCAGGAAACGTTAGGATCTAGAGCACACGCGTTCGAGAATGGAGAAACTGCTCGAGATTAAATCATTACGAAAGTCTAAAACCTATCACATATATATGTACATTGTTCGAACGAGCAAATGTATTCTCGAACGATGATTTCATCTCATTCATCGTGTGGCAACGAAGACTAACTTAATAAACAACATCGTAGATTAACGCTTAAAAATAATAATTGATAGCATGAGTATTAAAACTTATGTGCGTATCGACAAAATTATGTCGCTTAGTTCGCTTTATCGTTGGCAAGCAAATAAGAAACGATAATACATGTTCGATTCGATGTGTAATCGCCTCTGTATCGATTGAAAAAGAAATCGTTTCAGCATAATTCAATGGAGGAACGATAATCGTTTTGCTCGTCGAACAAAAACGCTTTCGAAGAGCGTCTGCTTTTGAATCACCGAATAAACAACCATTAAACAACGACACGGAAACATGTACGGAATATCGCGACGTAATGAGTTTATATAATTGAACTTTAACTACGCACCTGAATCGCGTCATTCGTTAATGCAATACGTATTTTCCGGGGAATACTGATCGGATTTCCTGGTGTACATACTGACGCGCGAGCACGGTGTTTTGCGTATCGCTTAAGAATCGAGTTATGCTGTAACAACATTTGCTTCTCGACCACGTCCGCGTGTAAAGAGAGAATTAGAAAAAAAAAAAAAAAAAAAA
>SMSQ01025832.1:53137-131674 GCA_019453375.1 Ctenoplectra terminalis | reverse complement strand
TTGTCTTTTTTTAGGGGAAGGAAAAAAAAAACCCTTAGAAATTTTTTTTTTTTTTTTAAAGTTACACTTTTTTTTTTTTTTTTTTTTTTTTTTTTTTTTTTTTTTTTTTACACGTGTTTCGTTGTTACCTTTGTATTTCTAAATGCGATAAAAATCGTCACAATAATTGACCTCTTCAAGCGATAGAAAAAAAGGAGTTATCTATAATCTTTTCTTTACTTGAAAGTAATAGTAATTGTTTTTATCTTTAAAACGTGCTTTTTCTAATATCTTCTATATTTACAGGTGGAATAAAAATTACGTCACACGGGTATCGCTCGAAAGGGCTGGAAATCATTATGGTCCTCGTGACCTTATAGATTTCCTTGCCATCGTTTCGTCGAAAAGCGTGACAAAAGGAAACCAAGCACAGGTAGCCTCGAATGTAATCGCCTTAACAGATATTCCTGAATACCGTGCCAGAAACGTTCGGGCTCAATAATAGATATTTGGCACACGTAATGATAATCCCATAATGCAAGGATCTACTTGAAATGGGGCACCACAAATGTCGAATATCTTCCGCTTGGCCTGCGTCGAAATCATATTTCTTATTCGGTTCCTCGCAGGATCTGCTGTATGTCTGTTACGCAAGGATGAGCTGGAATGTGTATCGAAGCGAATAAAAATTTATGTAACCCTGTGATTCAATGTGCATCGACACGATTTTTTGCTGCTGCTTAGCGGAACGGATAGAAGATGACACAGAAATACTTCACTGAATTTTCGACGTTTCAACGAACCTTTACGTATTTTATTTTCACGTATAACGAATTAAAAAAAATATATAAGACACTTCTTTTCAGACAATTTTAACAACGAATCAGTCACGCTGAGAAGATGAAGTAGAACCAGAGAAAAGTACGAAGTCATCAAACGATCACAAAAAGAACACGGAAGTCAGGTGACACTCGAGGCCAAAATTAATTGCGGCTCGGAGCGCGTGTCACAATAAACAGACGTTAATACAGCGAAACTGTTTTGCAGGAGAGGAAATCGTCAGAGATATTTACATATTTACAAAGAAGGACAAAGGGTAGCGGCAAGGGTGAGCAAGTCGGGTAACAACGGAGAGAAGGAACGAGAGAAAGAGGGAATAGTTTCAATTTGCATGATGGCCGTGTGGCTTCGCCAGGATAACTGTAATCTCTCTCGACGTCACGAGAGAAGAGCAAATTTTATCGCAGCCATCACGGAATCGCAGTCAGACGGAAAGACAGCCGGGGAACCGGAGGTCCTGGAAGGCTTTTGCCAAAGGGGCAAAAGCTCAACCTTTCATATCCATGTTTGCACTGGGCAAAAGCAGCCAGGAGGTACGGAGGCCAGAGTCCGCAAGGACGGAAGTAAGTATACATTTGGCCTTTACCGCTCTGTATCAACCTACAGACCTGCCGACCTGTCTGCCTACCAACCTTTTCAAGGCGTAATTAAATGGCGGCGTGCCGCTGCGCGACCTTTTCGCGAGTGTGCTCGCCTGTCTGCGTGTAAACGTGCAATGGAAACGGTGCAACACCGACGGGCCCTGGAAAAGTGCGTTTAATTCCATTTGAATCACACGACCGTCGCAGAGAGAGAGTGGTGTCGAGCCGTGTGGTTTCCCGTTCACTGGAGAATCGACGGACATGTAAGATCTCGTTCAGCCTCTTTTATTCTTTTCCACCGAGTTCCGGACAACGCGGTGTCAAACTCGTTGAGACGGAGCGTCGCTTGAGATTAAACTGGCAATGACAGTCACACCTGTTTGCCACGAGTTTCTTCATTGTTTCACACGACTTTTAATCTTGTGCAACGAACGGTGCGGTTCTTCGGGACGAGTTGTTCGTGTATTATTTAACGATCGAGAGACGATAATATTTTATTTTGGGTTCGGTGAGTCGATGAAAGGATGGAATATAGGATTGATTAAATCGAACCTTTGCTCGAGTATTTCTTGGATTTTAAAATTGATTATTTCGGGTATCTGATTGGTATTATCAGTTACCAAATAGATGAACTGAAATACTTAGATTCCTTTTAAACGGATGAATCTTTGAGTTAGGTTTTATGTCATGAGATCAATGTGGTTACGAAAGGAGGTGAATTTTTTTTTCGATTCCTTCATCGACAGAGATTTCGATGAAAAAGAAAACGAAGAACAGAGGACAAAAATAAAAAAAAAGAGAATTCTCTTTTCATTTCTCCGTATACCCTCTCCTGTCCTCACCTCCGGAAGCAAAACCGATACGAACCCCCACGAGGAGAACTCGAAACATTAAAGAAAGCGCGCGGTTGTTAATGCAAAAATGCAAAGGTATACAATATGACGGGGTCATTATTTGAAAAGTACAGTTGAGCTTCGACCGGGCCGGGGAGTTGTTTGAGTAATAAAGAGCGAAAGGTTCGCAGGGGCTATGAGGACCTCGACATCGCAGCCGTGCCTTTGATCAACTTACCGGCGTTTCCCCCGACTAAACGCGCGCTGATCTCCCATGAATATGGAGAATCCGCCAGCCGAGGTTACACCGACTACGTCATCTAATTGTCGTCTTTTAAACCAGCCTCAGGTGCGACGTCGCGCTGCCTCGGAATTTTTTCGTGAAACATCATTCGACACGATCCAACTCACCCCTAACGTCCATCAATTTCAATCTAACCGATCTTCGTTTTATATCAACTTTCACGATCCACAAAAGAATTCCATCCGTTTTAACTAAAACGAAAATCACGAATTCTTCTTTTTCTCTTTTTCTTTTCTTTTTTTTTTTTTTTATATGTAAAGAATCAAAGAATATGCACAGGTTCTAGTTAGACGATACTCTCGTTTCGCAACGCTCGTACGTGGTATCCATCAGCCTTGCAAAGAATTCTATTTCGGTCCAGTGACTCGAATAGGGAGAATCCTACCTAACGAGACAATGAATTCGTTTGATAAACAGGAACCGAAAAAAAGAACGCGGCGACTCGTCACATCCGTTCCTCTCTGTGTGTACGCCACAGGAAGGGGTGGGTCGAGGGGGTGAATACGAAAAAACAATCGCACAGGCGTCATTCCTTTACCAACGATGACTACGAGCACCAGTGCATGCACGGTTAAGAGCACCTTCGACTCTCTGAAGCGTTCTCCAAGTGGATAAAATAACAGTGGGGCGTTCGTGTGCGGGGGTGGTAGTTCTGGAGGCCGGCATAGATCAAAGCTAAGCTGCGGGGGTGACCGACGACCTACCGAGAGAATACCGACTCGCGACTCCCTTTTTCTATCTTCTTCCTACCCCTGTAGATTCGTTTCGTCGAGTCTCGTCCTTCTTCGTCTCGTGCATTCGCTTGCACTCCAGCTCGTTCAAGTGGCATCGGCTCTCGAGAATCAAGAAAGGAATAAAGAACGGTCGCGGCCTCATGCGTAAAACGATGCCACTGCAAACAATCCCCCTCCGATTTGTTTAGGTATAACAATCTGTCTCACCCCATCAGGGAGACCCTCTTCTTCTTCTTCCTCCTTCCGATACTCCTCGTTTCGTCTCCTTTTCAATTTACATGCACTTCCAGGGCTCTGCCAGTCGACCGACTGACCAAACGACTTTGAACTTCTATTCCGACAGAGTTTCGTTTCTCCCGTGCTAGACTTAATTATTCCTTTTTGTGTTTTCAGTTTCAAGTGGTGTCAGAATTTTAGATTGAATAAGGGAAGAAGTTGAATAGGGTTGAAAGGTAGTTGTCGTGAAAGAACGAACGTAGTTCTCATTTTTTTTCTNGGGTTGAAAGGTAGTTGTCGTGAAAGAACGAACGTAGTTCTCATTTTTCTTCTTTTTTTTTTCTTCTTTTTTCTTTTTCTCTTTTCTTTTTTTCTCCTTCTCTGGAACGTCTACGATTTATCGTGCGGTCGGATCTCATAACACGTTCGATCGAGGGATCTCCTAGAGATGATTAGCTGTTATCGAAATAATAGGTGACGTGACGTGTATGCGGAGATCTCCCTTCAGGGGGGGGTTGAAGTCCATTGTCTTTTGATCGGGTGTCCTTTTCCATCGTCACTTCGGCCTGCCAATTCTCCCCGACGCAGACACCCAACATACTCGATCGGGTCTCCATGGAAAATCGAAAAAAGCCTTGAGTACATTTCTGCGTGTAGGCTTCCCTATTCGTTGCCAATCGACCAACAATTTCGCTCGCGAAAGAAAGGAGGAACGCTAAAAAAGAAGAAAAGAATGAAAAAGATAAAACAGCACGGTTGTGGTGCTCGTGTCAATCGTTGTCGTATCTCGTGTATAACAAAAACGCTTTAAAGGGGACTCGATTATCCCTCTTTGCTGACAATTTATCTAATTGCTATCGTTTTCTATGCGCCAACGATTACTTTTGTTTTCGTGGTCCGCGGCGCATCTTTCGTCTCTCTTATGTTCGCGCGGGGTGTTACCAAGTGGAGAATCTCTTGGTGCAGGGTTGAAGTGTCAGGATCGGTAAAACAATAAACCGCCGCTATTACTTTTACCGGATAATCAGCCAATCACGGAATCGGCGTCGTTCGTGATCCTCTTAAGGGCGGCTTTTCGAGAGCGAGCGAAGCTCGTTATCGCGTCTTAATCCGGAGAAATCCTTTCAACTTTCAGCCGTGTCTACGCTTTTCCAACCTAACTAAAGGATTCCTCTGTAAGCTTCCTGTCTCCCTTTCTTCCTCTTTCCCTCCCTTCGCTCTCGTTTCTCCCGCGAGAATCGGTTCGGTGTCTCTGTTTCCTTGCTCCACCCTGGTCCCTCCCTCTGACTTCCATCCACTGTTCTTTATCTTCTCCGACAGCTTCGTCGCGCGATTATTCCGTTCCGTTCGTGGCGAACAACTTGGCCGGGTTGCATTAACGAGTGTCATGGAAATTACTGGAGAAAGATAAACGGGGAATCGCGTTTCGCGTTTCGCGTCAAAGAATCATCGATGTGAACGTAAATAAGAGAAAAAGTACGATAAACATGTCGACTTGTTTTACTCGAAGCGACGAAAATTGGTCACTTCGTTCGATTTAGAAGTTTAAAATTGGCGATCAAATCGCTTACGAAGTGGAAAAGATAACATTTTATTTATTATGAATAAAAAGCAAAGCTATATTTTATTTATTTATTTATTTATTTTTTTTTTAAGTTAAACGTTTTTTTTATCTCTTTCAATTTCTTTTTTTTTCTAGCAGAGAGAAACCATCGCTCAGCCAACACAGAGGTTAAAATGGAGGCTGTGATGCGAACAAACCTTAGGCGTGGAAGAGGGTCCGCACTAGCAGAGGCAACAGCAGTGCCAGAGGCCGGTTCAGGGGTTGGGTGTGAAGAAGGAACGCCAAGGGATAGGAACGGATGGAGAATGGATATGGGGGGATGAAACACGGGGTTGGCTAGATAGATGGGCTGCTGGATGGTTGGCTGCTTAGCCAGTAGGTTCCTCATTACCGAGAACGCTCTATTCACACCTCCTCTCGAGTTCTACGGATGTCTACGAACCGCGCTTGATCTTGCTTTTCTTTCACTTTAATTTTCTTCTTTATTCAATTAGTAATTCCGGATGCATCAATTGCATACCGCGAGTCTGTTGCAACTAGATCGTATTTAATCTTTCTTAAAAAACATTCTACTTTTAAAACAAGCATATTTTTTTTTATTTTTACGATTTAATTTTACGTTAAAAATTTGCTTCTCCCAAAATTAGGAAAACTTTTTAATGAAATGAGAACATGATTGGAACAGCAGCGTTAACAATTTTTTTTAATATCCGTCATTATCTATATTCTCAACAAAAAATCACTGAAAATCATTCAAAAGGCACCGTGGTAAATTTATAAAATCTTTAAGAAAAATTATAAGTTGATGGTTTCGACTGATTCGGTAGTTCTATTGTTAAATAATCTTTCAGTTCTTAAATACTTGGAATACTTGTGATATGTTTAGAAAAACTACTTTCTATTATGTCGTACGTTCATTAATTTAGTCGCCACTAACATTGCTTCGATTTGAAACTTCGGAGAACTAAATTTTCAGCTCGGAATCGCAGCCATTGCTAACAGGAAAGTTCGGTCTTTCCACCTAACTCGGTTGAATGTACCATTTCACACAATACCTCTCTCTCTCTCTCTCTGGTCTGTCTGACGAACAGAGGAACAGAACTGTTCTGCCGTGCTTCATATATCACTCGATGACAATATAATGTACGAACAGGAGAAAACTGGAAACTTGAGACGAATGTCAAGTGCAAATAGTTTCCAACCTAAACGATATGAACCGTCCAAGTTCGTCTCGTTAGCGAAGAAGAGTTAAGTCGAAGATTACACAACTGGAAGAATGAAACTTGGATGCTTCATCATTTTACCGAGAGTTCATCGTCGTCGTTCTACCAGACTATGATCGTCTAATTTCCAATTGAATTTGAAGTGGTATGTAAATCGCTGTTCTCTCCGTACCCCATTTCTCTTACGCCTGCCAGGCGAAACAGGAAGGGTGGAAGCGCGGTCGCCGATCTATGATTATCTGAACGAAAAGAAGGGTCCGACAGGGCGAAGTAACCAGATGAGCGTAAAACCGTGTGTACCAGAGGGCAAACATTGACATATGTCCGCGTTAAATCTGTGGTGTGCAGCGGAAAATTCTCGAGCAGGGCGAGACAAACAGTTTTCGGCGCCTGAGAGTTCGGACATCGAGTATTCGAGATCTAGGCGGTATAAAATAATTAATGAAACTCGCAAACTCGACCCTTTCATCGATCTCGAATGATAAAATCTTTTACTTTCCTCTCATCTTCTTATCTTAAAGTTAGCCGCAAAACTTGAATACAAATCCTTCTACGCAAACAACTTAGAACCTACAAATCCAATCTTCCAAAGATCTTGTTTAATCTTTAATACTAAATTTCTTATCGAAATCTTTACTCCTATTTGTTTTATATTCCTAGTATAATATTCGTATCCGATCTTTTTTCTTAAGCGCCGTTTTATTACGGATAATTAAATATTTATCGAAATGAAAAATAATATAATTATATTGCGAAAGTGGGAGCGGAGAGTCCAAGGTTAAATCTCTGTTCTAAACAGTATATTAAACGAAGTAATCGATTTCATCTCTAAAGGTATCAAAGATCAAGTAGAAGAGTACTAACAGCTCAGACGGGCGCATAGAAGTTTGGGCGAACGTTGTTTACGTCGTGGCCCTACAAATGTTTGGAAAAACGTAAACGGGGTCAGAAGGATCGCCTTTATGCTCTAATACCACAACGATTCTATACCAGAGCGTCATGAAAATGGGGTCGTTCGACGTAAGTGTATTTGCTTTTAATACCCGGTTAAAGCCAAAGTATTAGCAGTATTAGGGAGATAATCTGCGTGTCCTTTCACGATCGTCAAATCTGCTTGTGGTTGTTGTCGTCGTCGACGCTTTGGTGTCGCTGGTTTCAGAAATGGAGACTGTCAAAGGGTTGCGATAGCGAAACGAACGAAATCGTTCGGCGAACACGATCGTATTAGCTGTTTGAAATCGATGAAGCGCGCAGACCAAGATCGGACTAGCCTTTCGAGAATTTTAAAGGAATTTCTTTGTCGAAAAAACTATTCCAACCATGTTTTCAACCTTGGTAGCCAACCAGAAGGATTACTATCCAAAAGAAGCTTTTCGAGAAGAACCAACGATAATCCTTTATTAATTAACCCTCGAAAAATGTAATCATTTAGTGCTTTTTAATCTGCAATAGGAATTCTTCCTATATGATCCCTGAAGAGTTCTTGCATCGCGTATCCCTCGAAAGAACTCCCTCTGCACACGTTCAAATCACCCACATGCTTGTTAATCACAAAACATTCCGTCCGCAAAGTTAATAATAAAATAACCCAACGCGTTATCAGATGTACAATATTCTCACTATCAGATATGCCATGAAAGTAATCAATAAAATATACGCGATCTGTCTCTCGATTATAAAACTCATTTGAACCCATGATATCATCGTCTGAGAGTATTAACGCTATGTCATAACATTTTATCCGATTAATTGCATCGATTTGGCAATGGAAAAATAAGATCGTCACCTCTGCCGGCGACGAGGAAGCATGAAACTGGAGCAGACGTTTACAACTGCGTGTTTGGAAAGGCTGTCGGCCCTTGTCATCGTCATTGAGGATCCGTAGGGATTCTCCCTCGGTAGCTGCGGGCATCACGGGAGCGCAAGGTCGGCGAGGCCTCTTACATGGAGATTTCACGAGTTCCAGCGCTGCTCCAGCCGGATACACGTGTATCGTGAGCGTGTGTATACACGTATCGAGCCACCGCACCACGAATCATCGGCCTTATAACCTTTATCCCCGGTGGCGGGCTCGGTAAGGCCGGCTTAACCATTTATAGACCGTTCTTACGCCCCATTGGCGTGCTGCTACGAATTTTTCCAGCGGTGTTTCGAATGGGAATATTACATCCGAGGGGTGGTTGTTTAATACACTGGGTTTGGTCGTGAAACGAACGTTTCTTTTTTCATTTAACCCAAGATTGTGCAAAAGCAGGAAATAGTTTTCGCTTTGGACAGATTTCTAGAAATTTTTCATTTCTGTTCCACAGTTTGCACCGTGTGAAGAATATTTCTTTTTTCTTACAAGTCTGGTAGAAAAAGTATATCGTTCGATGCAGCAATTTTCGATGTGTTCCCTTTGATTCGCGTTTCAACGATATCGAGTGTTTTCATCCGGATCCAGAATTTATTTTCCAAATTTCTCTGATCGCAGAAGAGTCTGTGACAAAGACCAATTGCCGCGGCGGCGGTACGCATGAAGCGATGGTGGGTACCTGTCACGACAGGAGATCGCGTTCTATTTATTTTCATAGAGCCCTGTCCCTCTCTCTTTCTCTCTCTTTATTTCTCTTCCATACCATCTCTCGATTTTTCTTTTTTTCTTTTTTTTTTTTTTTTTTTTTTTTTATCTTTTCTTCTTTCTCTTTTTTTTTTTTTCTTTTTTTTTTTTTTTTTTTTTTTCTTTCCTTCCTTCTCTCCTTTTTTTTTTTTTTTTTTTTTTTCTTTCCTTCCTTCTCTCCTTTTTTTTTTTTTTTTTTTTTTTCTTTCCTTCCTTCTCTCCTTTTTTTTTTTTTTTTTTTTTTTCTTTCCTTCCTTCTCTCCTTTTTTTTTTTTTTTTTTTTTTTCTTTCCTTCCTTCTCTCCTTTTTTTTTTTTTTTTTTTTTTTCTTTCCTTCCTTCTCTCCTTTTTTTTTTTTTTTTTTTTTTTTTTTTTTTTTTTTTGAAATTTCAAGCGCTCGTGTCATTCAACCGCAGTTTTCCGCACTCTTTAACAGCGAACAATCGTCCTGTCACGGCAATACCACCGCGGCGGAATTAATCGAGATTGAAAAAGTTTGATCTCGCTTTGACGTATTGCGATTCGTTCTTCGAGCGACGTAATATTGATTTTTAATGGCGAAGAAGTGGGTCATCCTTCTTTGTCGAAATTGTCTGTCTCAAACTGAAAAAGAAGGGGCGACAATGTTTTCGAGAAGAAAAATATACATATAAAAAAAAAAGATTCTTCGTTGAAGTATTTGATATGTTTAACG
Source organism: Ctenoplectra terminalis (assembly GCA_019453375.1). Lineage (NCBI taxonomy): Eukaryota > Metazoa > Arthropoda > Insecta > Hymenoptera > Apidae > Ctenoplectra > Ctenoplectra terminalis. Next base: position 122,108 of record SMSQ01025832.1, on the reverse strand, counting down.
TTAAACAACTACGCATGCGACACGTGAAGGACGAATAAAAAATGATTGGAAAGTAATCTCGTGAATCTGTAACAAAAGGCCGAGGGTCTTTTCATGGTTCCCATTAGATTGCCCATTTGAACCCTCGCGATAATATAGATACAAAATCTTCAGTGCAAACTCAAGAGGCCGTGCACTTGTGCATCTCCGGAGCATCGTAATGCCACCATTGTCTGTTATTTTATGGGCTAGATACATATGGATGGGTACGTGGAGAAACATACTTAAACGCGCGTCCCATCAAAGGGTGAGGTGGGCCTGGAACAGCATTCGGTACACACGGGAGCACTTTTTCTATCGACAGCTTGCCACTTTGCTTCTAAATCGGGGCTAACTCATTTTCCATCCAGTTTATAGATCCTCAATGGCTACCCTATAACCGAACTTCCAATGCGACGTTGATATTTCTACCCCCTGATCAAAAATTCAAACAATACTTTACAATACGACTTTTTCTTTCAAAGAAAGCGCAATCGCTTTTTTGTTCTACAGATTAGCCACCGGTCCATCCGGCATTAAGATTCTGAAAGAATTCGAAGATCAGGGTGGGGGAAAAAAAAGAAAGAAACATTGGTAAAAATCACGCAAAGATGGAAGTTTCGAGGGATGAAAACGGTGGCCCTCGCGCGTTTACATGCGCAGACACACTCAGACAGAGAGACAGGCCAGGGGTGTGGCGAGGCATCCCTCTAGAATTGGCGAGATTTCAGTGTCTGCTCGAAATCTACCCCTTCTGTTCCCCCCGTGTTTCTCCTGCTGGTGTTTCTGCTCTTCCTCCTCCTCCTCCTGCTGCTCTGCCTCCTCTTCCCACCCCAGGAAATCCCCGTCGGGCGTGTCATGCACGTTGTATTGTTGTATTGTCGGGTGCAATCTCGCTAAGCGTTTCACAGGAACACAGAAATCCCTAGTGCGCGTTAACCTGTCCACCCACGTCACGCACATCCCTCACAACACCGCGGAGGCGTGTACACGTATCGCGACACGCGCTTAGGCTGCTTGATTTCAAGAATCTGGTCCACCCTCCGGCCAGAAAGGCCTTTTTGTTCTTTTGCGTGCACCCGCAATCGGCACGAACCGCGACGTCGCTTACATTTCCTCTTTTTTTTTCTATCTTTTTTTTTTCGGTCGATTGTTTCCCTCCGTCGTCGGTAATCGCGGTGGTTGATGCTCCTCTGTCCAACCCCCTCTGCTTCCTGCTTCTTGTTTATTTATTTCTTTTTTTCTCGGTTCCCTTTTCCTCTTTTGAAAGGTCGCTTTTTTTTACGACGGATGAGGTGACGCATCGTAACGACATAGATCGTGCAGAAAATTTCGAACGGAAACGCAATTCCGCTAAAAGTGTTGCGCTCAATATGGTAGAGTATCGTGAAGTACGAAGCAAGAGGTAAAACACGATCGACGGCTCATTGGATTATCCAAAATACAATGGGGAAGCCTGTTTAACTCTTACGTGTCAATCGCAGAAGGCATTAAATACCGATCGTCGGTCTTTGCTCGTTTCAACCCCTGTCGATCCCGCGTCGGCTCCCCCAATTCACCCCCGTTGCTGTTATTAAATTAAATTGGACCCTAAAATTGCCGGCTCTTTCGCGTGACAAAGAGACCGTGGCCGGCTCTTCACTCATTTTTCGTATCATTGATTTATCCCGGCAAATAAGCACCTGTTATTTTGATTGGACAACAGCCATCGATAAGCCTGTATACCCTCTATTTCTCTTCTACCATCGTCAACGATTCGTTTGATTAATTGAAATAGTACTATCGGACGTTCGAGTCGTCTGTTTTTTTTTCACTTTTTACCCTTTTTTTTTTTTTTATCCATCAAATTCGCGAATGCAAATTTCACGTATCTCCGCGTTACGACGAGTAATAGTAATAATGAAACAGATAAAACGAACATTTTTTTTTTTTTCTTCACACGCAACGTCCTTCCGCTTTTTTCATCGTAATCTGGTTGAACAGACGAAGCACCAAGGGCCCCGGTTCATTCAAAATTTTGAATGAACCTACCTTCGAAGGAAGGTAGACCGTGGAAACGTAAACGAGCCGCACTAAACAGATAATCGTTAATCTATTAGATTATTATGGGAATTAGTGAAATGAACCGTGGCTCAATTTATTGGTCATAATCTCGGCTACGCCTCCCATTGTCGTTGGTGCGCGTTGTTGTTGCGATTGCCGTCGACAGTCGGGGTCCTTTAATCTGCCTTGGCCACTGGCGAAGTCTACTTCGAAGAGATGTCGGTTCCCTTTAGCGTCAAACAGACCTCGTAGACGCTGGTGGCGATCGTTTCCAAGCTTTACCGCTTTTCCACGTGTACACGAGCACCGGATCCCGCCATTGATACCCACGCCAGCATCGGGAATGCCTGGTTGCTTTAATTGACGTTGAAACCTCGAGGATTTTCGACCGACAATGCCGAGCTTTTACTCCTTTCCTTGCCCTAAACCTCTTTCGATTTAAAAGGGTTTCGTCTTACATTCGTGTCTCTTCGACGAAATACTTGAGACCCAAGATCCTTAATCAGTTATGATCTTGCTATTTTTTACGTAACGCTCTTCGATAAAATTACAACGATTCTGAAATCTTTAGAGCGTTGCGTAACCGGAATATACGCATTTTATGTAACTGGTTGCGTAAAAGCAGCAGAGAAAAATGAATTAGGTAAAAAATGGCATAATGATCGTTCCTGTTGTTCGGAAATTTAATAAAGAAAAAAGAAAGCATTGGAGCAAAGAACAAATAGAAAATGAGAGTCAAATAGAACACGTTCGTTCGAATGGAGCTTCAGTTCCGTTTCCTGAATCGGTGTCCAGTCCATTGAAGATTTTTCAGGATGTTCGCTCGGGCTGGAGGCAGGTATGAAACCGGCCCAGACACAATGGCGACTGTTGCCGCGCTCCCATGACGTCTCAATGGGCCCTTATTATCGCCACTGTCGAAACAAGTTTCAGGAACACATTCGTTCGTCATTCATTCGTGTGTCGGTCTGGAACGCGCCGCCTCCGCCGACTGAAAACGAAAAGAACGGAAAGGATGAAACGAGCGTGCCTCGTAAATACGTAATCTCTATGTCGGCGCAATAATTGAATCGTACACTGGCCAATTCTGGCTGGGACTCGAGGAAATAATAGAGGGTAATGGTCTGGCTTGCCACGGTGCCAATTTTTTAAGCACAAAGGTGTTTCCTGGAGGCATCTTGATGCTGGATGAGAATTTTAAACATTCAGGACCGTGAAAGTATCAAGATGTATTAAATTCGATATACAATTATATTAAATATGGCGCCATTCTTGGAATAAAGTTTGCAACGATTAAAAAATTAAACAGTACCTATGACATCGCTTTGCTAAATATTGTACAAACGCTCTAAATTTATTTTCTACTTTATTTCCTTCGCGATCAGCCTCTACTTAAGTTCTCCAACTACCATTTAACTTTTATCAAATTAAACACGCAATAATCAACGACTGGCACCCTTAAAAAAAAAAGAAAAAATGAAAAAAAAAGAAAGAAAGAAAGCAAAAGAGGACTAACCCCCTGGAATTAATACACGATCTCAACGCGTCACCGATTAATTACCACGTCCTCGCTTCATCCTCTCGTCTTGACGGCGTTCCTCTTCTCCAACCGATGTTGGCTGGTACGCCCGGCTGTTTCCGGTTCGATGACCTTACCGCGTCGTCGGCGGTTGGTCCGTGGCGCGGCTCGCAAAGGGGTAGCTGGTTAATTATCCAACGAAAGTGGACTAAAGAGAGAGGGATGGCGGGTCGCATTCAGCAGCGATCAGAAGAGCGCAGCGAAAGCGAGAGCAGGGAAAACTGGAGAGGAGGATGGAAGGATGGGAAAAAAGGGGTGGTGATGGAGGAAAGGGTGGGAAGGAGAAAAAGATTCGCCTCATAAACACTTGGAGTGTGACACGATGGTGTCGAGTGCACACATCAAAGCGCTGGTGCAAGGGGCGCAATCTCACGCCAGCTCGTAGGCAACTTTGGCTGCTCTCGATGCTAGACCAAAGGAGAACGGAGGACAGACAGAGGAACGTTGATCGGTGGAACGAAGAGAGACGGATTGTTTGTCGCTTTGTTTGATTTTGCATTCACGGAGATAGCTTTCACTTACGCACCGCGGACCAAGATTAAACAGATTCGAAAATGTCTCCGGCACCCTCGCAGCGACCTCGTGTCGCCGGTACAACCCTCTTGCCCGACGACCGCCTTCCCAACCCTTTCACGCTGGATACGCGTGACTCGCTGCGTGAATCGTAGATCGCGATTATACTTCTTTCTTTTCTTTTTTTTTTCACCCGATCTAACTTGACCTACATTCGTTTAATTAAATCGTAACTGATTGTCGCGCGCGATACGCGGACGATTAAACTTCGCCTTAGGCGTGAAGCGTTTCTCCCGGAGAGGAAAACTTGTAACATTTCGTTCCTTCGTTTGTACTGTTGAATTTAGCGTGAATTATGATTAAGAATGTTTATGGCTGATCGTTAACTGGCAATGGACGATCGTTCTAATTCAAGCGAGGGAGTGAAACAAGCCTTCGCAGAGCACAGTATTTTACAACACGAATTAAATTATAAAGAAATCAATTTAAGTTCTTTAACAACTCCTGTCGAAACTCTATCCATGTATCGACATCCAACCAGACTGTTTCTCGATTCCCTGAACCGTTTCTTCTTTGATTTTGCGACAAGAGGAGCAAAGCGAAGATAGACGTGTAATGAGGAAGATAACTGGTCGAGGAGACGAATGGCAACGACACAAGATGGAGGTGTAGAGTAGGAGTAGCAGCGGTAGGATGATGGAGAAGGTGGTTGGGCGAATCGATGGCACTCCGCTCGAGCAAGAATCGTGAACGAAGGTGTCACGGTAGCGACAAATGGAACCCTTCACATCTGCTGTCGTGGCTCGAAGAGGGCCGTCATTATAATATCAAACATCGCGTTCCTCTTTCACTCTTTCTAACTTTCTCCTTCTTTCGCGGTTCTCTGCTCGTTAGGTCGTTGCGTATGCAAGAATTCGCACTCGACAACTTTCTTCGCCATTTCCTATCTATATATAGACACGTCTTTGAGTTTCCTTCGTGTCGCGATACTCCTATCTACCTAACTGTGTGCAACCTGCAATCCAATTTGCTTCCGTCCCTCGGTATTATGACACAATAAAGTTTGATTATCATGATATCCGGCACGTTTCTGGAAGCTCCATCCAACAGGCAGGAGCACGTCATTATAATGTGCTCGGTTCCTCGTTAGCTCGCCAGACGAACTTTTTGCTCGACGACGATCTGCCACGATTACTCTGGATGGAATTTTTCCATTAGCCGGAATACGGGGAGCATAACCCGTCAGCCTGGAGAACAGAAGCAAAATGAGAGATTGAAACGAATTTTGCGTTCGCGAGTGGCGAGTGTTTTTTTTTTTTCTCCAGCGCGCCCTACTCGTAACCCTCTTCAATCAAAATCATGGAGAGGATAAATTAATTAAAATAACCGAGTAGGCTGTTTGGTGAAAATTTCTCATCGATTCTTTTCCTTTCGTCTTTTTCATCTCTGTCTCTCTCTCTCACTCTTTCTTTTTTGTTTTTGAATTTCATTAATCGTGTCTGTGAAATGGACACGCAACCGTGAGACCGTGCTTTGTTATCGCGTGAAAGGGTCTCGAAGCTGCGTGTCACGTGATAACAAAAGGAAACGGTGTCGGCCTAAAATAGATATACGCGCCCCGGAACGGTCCGTCGGTCTCTTTCACCTCCTTTCTACACGTCACCCTCGACCATCCGAAGATCGCTAAGTATTCCGTTTAGTCGACCGACTCGAGTCGAACGATTCAGGATGATTCGAGCGACTAGCTCTGTACGCATCCCCCTTCGCGTTTCACGTAGGCGTCGAACCGTGTATAACGATCGAACGGAACACAATGATCGAGGAAAGGGAGAAGTTTCGATTCTCCGTCGGTGACACCTGATACCGCGTAATTAGATGGGGCGTAGGTTTAGGGGGTTGAAAAGTTCAACGATCACAATGTAACCGAGGAATCGAAAATACCGATTCTTCTTTGGTTACCATAATTTTAACGCTCCATCTTATTATTTTCCTTATACTTTATCCTTTATTTTTCTTCTACTCGAATTATCAAATATTTCATATCATAAGTTTTCTCCAGAATTTTGTTCGAAACATTGTGTAAATCCGACGAAATTTCACGAAAATCCGTAAAACGCTTCCGTAGAGATGGTTCTTTTTTCCTCTCCCCCTATTCCAGTGCACGATAACACAACGAACGAAAATTCTACTGCTCGGTACGGTATTTCGAGGCGTGTAAATTCAGTCGACTGAATTCTTTCATGAACCCCGTAACGAGCCAGGCGTGCATCGGCGATCCGTGACACAATGACAATGGCCGGGGACGGTGTAATGCTACTGTGCACACCGATACACGACGATCTATCGAGGGATGAAGAGGGTAATGAAGAGGTGTTGAACCGTATCCCATAAACCCCCATCGTCGCGAGAACCAAGGGTCTCTTTGCATAATAACTTACAGTTCGCTCATCAGTTACGGGTTTTAACCAATTACGTGGATATTAATGGGGGAAGTTCGGCGGGGGTAGCCGGGCATAATCGTGTGTCCCAAAACACAAGAGAATCGGGGGATGAGTCTCATTTCATGTACATAGCTGGTTATTATATCGTTCGTCGAGGGATTTTCGTACGTCCTGCTGCGTCGCGTTTTCCCTTGGTCAGAAGTATTTGTTTGCCTTTGTGAATATTCGCTCGATGCTTTGTCTCATGGCGCCATGAAACTTTTTTTTATACATTCCCTTGACCATTCTACGGTCTACAGATTTTTTTTTATCAATTCAATAGCGCTCTCGTTTCGTTAAAGAAAATCTCTAATTTTGAGAAATACCTCAGCATATAATTGAAACAAGAAAAAAGTAGAATATTTGTTAGCGAAAGCGAAATACGATTGGATCGAGAACGATCCAAAAATTATAGCAGAGTTATAAAGTTTTTTTTCTCAATTTTTCTTTTCTTTTTTTTTGTAATTGGTGGAAAACCAACAAATGATAAAGATGCTTTTTGACGGAAGCAGGAAACGCGAAATCTTTTGTTAACACCGATTAATCTGACGCGAGAAGCGCAGGTAGCGGGTTCTGAAACGATTTCACGGTTCCATAGATTTAACTCGGCGTTTTCTTTTCTACAAGGGCCGAACCGAAGAACCGGAATCGCGGTAGAACGAGTCAGTCATAGAAACGAAGGGGCAAGAGGCGGTTACTTTGTGGTCCCAACTAAATCGTCGAGGAGAAAGTTTTCGTCTAACTGCCGGTAGCAACGACTCGTAGAGCAGCGTGATGTCGACTCCAGGTGTTAATAATCCTCTCCTAATTGTTCCACCTTCGGCCCGGATAATTCCCATTAAACGCCGCTAAATACTTGTTTGTATACAACTCCCGCTGATCGACGAGACTCTTTTACACCTTTCTTGAATGGTAACGAAGGACTTCCTGCCGTTTTTAAGAAGCTCTGTTGGTTTACGATCGTCACAGAATAGGGGTTGTAAATTTCTAAAATCTGGTGTTACGAATCTAAACCGTTTCGTTAAGATTTCTCTAATTTTTCGTTGCAGAAACATTTTAATATCATCCAAGTGGAATAAAATATTAATTTCAACCCCAATGCTGATCGAATCAATATCAAAGAACTCTCCGTACCGTCGATCTATTTTCGTCAGTCCGTGTCCTCCGACCGAGTGCAATTTTAGCAGTCAACCCGGAAACACGAAATTCCTTGTTGACACGTACACGTCGAACGAGGCGTGATACAGGGGTGGCACCGTAACGACCGGTGGCGTTTGATAAGGAACTCTGCTGGGATGGCGGTCGGATGAGCCCCGATTTAATGGATAGAGGACAGATTCTGCAGATACATCAGAAGGCCGGCGCGATATCTCGCGCGTAAATCAGAACAGAAGCACGTCGTCCTCTCTCTCCATACCTCTGATAGGGATATCCTCCAACCCCTCGATGTTTCGACCACCCTCTATACATCGATCCGTCTCGTTTTCCACCTTTGACTAACTTTTGCCCCCTTTCTTGCTCCTGTGCATCGATACTCGGTTCCAGGCCTCGCCTCTTTCTAAACGCGACAGATTGCATCGTGTCTAATGGCAGATGATGCGTCCCTGCTTGTCTTTTTCTCTCTTTAACGACACTCTTTTTTTTTCCACCGAATAATGTCGTCGATTCTTTTCCTCTCGTGCCGGTGACGAGAGATCGGATCGAGAATGATGTGCTTAAGGGTAGGTTCTTTCTACAGTAGCTGACAGATTAAGGATCGAGCGAACGATGTTGCTGAGAGATTAGGACGCTCCTACCCTCGTTACGTACATCACACAGAGGGTTGAGTCTTCTTTTCTTTTCTTTTCTCTAGGCCAATCGATGCTCTTAGGTATCACGGTGGCGTTGCAAATTTTATCGAACGTATATGAAGCGATAAGTGGTTCAACGCTTTTTATTATTGTTGACAAAAATATTGAAGAGCCGATAGGATTTTAGGTTGACGTTTGCGAAGAGGGTGTGAATCTAAACGATAGATGAGTTCATTGGTATCGATGACTTTATTGCATTGGATCGATTCATATTTACAATAGGGGACACATACATTATATGCATTTTCATCTACTCTACCGATTATCTACATATATATCGTTTCTTTATTTTCGCCGTTAATCATGCTTAATTAATTCACTTGTCGTCAATGACGTCTTACCTAGTTCGTATGGTAGAAACATGAAATACGAATGGATTAAGTTCTCCGTGGAGGAATCTGTTCGAATCTGTTTCGAACATATTAATAAGGAACAAAAATAAATGAAAGACGCTTTTAACTAGTAGAAGAGAAACGATTTTGTTGAAAAATTGAAAGAATAAAATAGATGAACGATATTTAGAAATGGCCAGACGTAAATAAAAATGCATAAATCAAACACTGGCACGAAAACGAAGAGCAGCGAGCGACTGTTTCCACGTTTTTTTTTTTTTTTTTTTTTTCTTTTTAATTCTCTATTGCGAAGCTCTTAAAACGACCGCCGTGTAAATCGATGCTCGAACGATCGATCGTGAACGTACCTAGACGTAATTTTACAACAGGTAGTAATTAATGGCCAACATTCTCTGTTCGCTATTGCTACGCGTCACATAAAAGCTACTATCACACCGATTTATACATTTCGCCTAAAGATAGATAAAGATAATGCGACCAACGTATCGTACGTTGCTCTACACTTTCCACGAGAAATCTTCTACACGAGCTTTCGCGCGAGAAAAGAGATAAAATAAGGAACGAAGTATTCGTATCTCGTCCTCGTTTCAATCGAATCGTCACGACGGAAGACAGCCGTGTTACAATTTCCGATTTTTTTTCTTTTCTTTTCGGATTCTTTCTTTATTTTTAAATTTTTTTCTTTTCTTTTTATCGATAATTCTCGCGCGTTATAAATGCCGTTGTAACGAAATCAATCTCTGTCGCAGGTACAAATATTTACAAGTATTTACATCAATAAGTAATCATCTCTCGCAGGATACCATCGATTGAGCTTTCATGCGACAATTAACCCGATATCATGGGGTTCCAATATAATACCAATATAACGATCGTGCCAATACACGCTTATATTCCTGGTTCCTCTGTCTATCTGTTGATTTACCTCCCAGCGCGGTTTATTTCGCTCGATACGACCGATTATTTGCGTTCTCCGATATATTCACGCTCGGTGTTTTGCAGCTGGCAACTGCTCGTACGGTTAAAATATCATTGTCCGGTCGGAATTGTCCGCGACGAGTCGTCTAATTCGATTATTCGTACTGTTTGCTCGCCGTTTTTTGCCATCGCCGTCGCGTTGTCCGGTTCGTCCTCGAAATTAAGGATATTCCTATTTCTGTGCTGCGGAAATGTTGCGTTTCCATAAATGAATGCAGTTGTATCGTCGTTTGCAAACATTTTCTCTTTAGAAATGTCTGACAATTTCTTTTCTTTTGTTATTTTTTTTTTTTTTTTACTCGCGATGGTTTTGCGAACGATGGTAAATTTATTAATTTATTGCATCGGTGATCGTGATTCTTAAATACAACGTGCATTTATTTGTGGTAAATTCTGTGCGCAAAAAAAAAAAAAGAAAAAAGAAACAGTGTTTCAAACAGTTTGTTTTTTCTCTACTGGAAATTATTTCGTTTCGTGACGGAAAAAAGACCTGAGACTAATCTTAAGATAAAACAGGAATAATCTCCTACAATTTGGTTGCTGTAGATGAGGTAGTTGGTTGTCTCGAAACCATGCAGTAACACGTACACGTTCCCCATTTGTCGAAGTCTCTGCCACGTCTTTGGTATCTTTTCTTGGTCTCCGTATTGGAAACAATTACTTTCATCGTGATAACATTCGACCGATCCTCAGGATCGAATCATCTATTCCCAGCTTCGGCAATGATTTTCTTCGCTTTACTAACCACCGACGTTTCTTTGCAGATTTCATCGAGGTGCCTTCATTTCGAGGGTTGCGCCAACTGGCCGATGTCTCCTGTGTAACAAGGTGGGTCAAGGATCAGAGGACATTGCGTCTTACTTGGATAATGAATACTGTCCGCTTGTCACAACATCTTGCTCAGATAACTCGTGGAACCAGGAGGAGGAAGCAAGAAAGGACTGACGAAAGAATGGCTGCCGGGTCCGTGGTGAACGGAAGCGTAACTGGACTGCTGGTTATGACTCTGTGCTGAAGTACCTAGGCCGTTTAATACAGGTGAACCGGTGTCGTGCAATTTTCTCATATGTTTCTTCAAATCGAAGTTCCTACAGAATCCTTTGCCGCAGATCTTGCAGGAGAACGGTTTCTTGTCGCTGTGGGTGTGCATGTGGAAGGTGAGATTGTAAATCTGATGAAACTCCTTGTTACAGATGCTGCATTTGTACTCCTTTTCCATGCTGTGGGTCAGCTTGTGATTCTTGTAGTTTCCCTTCTGATGGAACCCCTTGTTGCAGTGCTCGCAGACGAACGGCTTGTAGTTAGCGTGGATGCGCCTGTGCGTGTTCAGTGTCGAGCTTCGGTTGAACGCTTTGTTGCAGGTCGGACATTTGTGTGGCTTCTCCGATGTATGGATGATCTTGTGCCTGCACAGGGTGCTCGCCTGACGGAAGCCTTTGCCACAGATTTTGCAGACGAACGGCCGTGCTCCTGTGTGAACGGGCATGTGTCTGGTCAGATTGTAATGAGCGTTGAACACCTTCCCGCATTCGGGACAGGTGAACGTTTTCTGCTTGTTCGTGGCGCTGAGCTCGTTGCTCCGTGGACCGGGACTCTTCTTCTCGCGTTGACTCTCCGCTGAAACGTTTGTTAGGCTCATCTTGGAGAAGGCTTTCTGAACGGTGGTGGGCAACGGTGAATTCTGTGCAACGGTGAGCGTGGTGTGCGGCGGAGCTGGAAAGGCACTCAGCAACGAGTTTGAATGATAATAGAGGAGAGAATAGGGTTGCAAGAGACTCTGATGCCTCAATGTTGGCACGTATTTCTTGAAGGCCGATTCCAAGTGAACGGAATATGTTAACGACGGGATACCAGGCGGCGGGGGTTGAGGCGGTGTGATTTGCTGATTATTGTTCTGCTCGGTGAGACGTTTGTCCGGTTCCATGATTTTCGCGATAGAGAAGGTCAGGTTCTTGCAGGGCGCCGGGGAAGTAACCCTCCCTGGCGGAAGGCTGGTCGGTGTTTCGGTCGCCATTATGCTGCCAGTCGAGAACGGTTGCATGGTAGAGACCTGCAATGGAAACGCGCAAGGATCAGTTTATTTTCCAGTGGACAGTTATTCGATTTGTTTTCACGGTCGATGCTATGGGGACTGATGACTGTGGACAACGGTAAACCTCCCCCTATTATATTCAACACCGCTCATTTACGATTCGATGACGCTAATTTATCGTGTTTCTGGCGAATATGGATTTGAATGGTGACCGTAATTTTTTTAAATCAAGCATCCAGACTTTAAATATTATTTCAAGAATTGGACTTTTATGATTTCTAAGTAATCTCAAGCACGAATAAGTGCTCGAAGGAAGAAGTGAGCGGTTGAATAAAAATTAGAATTATGTTTAAATATTAATGATAATTGAATCGACTGGTTCAATTACTGACACAACACGCAGTGTACACGAGGCTTTAGCGGTCGCATGATGGGGGAGTAGCTAAATCATGGCGATCAATTTGATGACTTCGAGGACTGTCGTTAGTGGCCGCTGCGATCCTCCCTTCGCAGAAGTCTGTTAGTGTTTTAGTGCACGTACACAGATAGAACGAACGGAACGGAACCCACATGTCGGCGAATCCGAGTGAAACATGTGGTACCGCTATTATATCCACTCAATTGGCCCTCGTGTTGACATAAAAAAAGTACGCTTCGCATTGAACGATGGGGGCTAGCAAACGTTGAACAGCGACGAGGGAATGCTCTATTTCGCACTTCGTGTCTAAGCTGAACGCGTCTAAACATTGTCGACTTTTATTTTTCTTCGTCGCTATTTCGGATCAAATTTTCGAACGATAATAACAAGAATGGCCAATAGAAAAGAATCACGTGTTGCTAAATCGTGTCTAACAATATCGTTCGATCTAATTAAGTATGCATAAGCAATTTGAATGTTGATTCGCGCGCAAAACAGCATGAATATACAGGTAGCCATTAAGCATGTGCAACATGGAAAAGGGGGATGAATGGCGGGGCTGAATGACTCGCGAAATGGTCAGCACAGTTGAAGAGCAAGCTTCCCCGAGGTATCACAGAAGGTTTGCACGTCGAAAAGTAGAAATGTTTGCTCCCTAGAATGGCGTTATGTTTGGACTTGGAATGACGGTTGGAATTGGATAGGACTACTGGCTGGTCGCTTCGTAAAACGCTCATTTCTATTTCACCGAACCTCACCGATCATTACGAAAAAAAAAGACACTCGCGTTAAAAAAGAATATTCCAAAAAAGTCGAACCAATCTATCGGTACAGTGGAAATTGAAAATATAATATGACACAAAAGGTCTGCGCGCAACAGTGAAATATCCGATGTCAGACAAAGAGAGACGAAACGTGGTGTTTAACCACGATGAAAAATGCATGCTTCCAGAAACGCTGGAAATACTAAACCCCCGTCGACAGGGTGGAATATGACGCAGTGGTCCTGCCCAAAAGCTCCGCCCATTAGCCGGTACCTTTCGATTGTCCCACAGCGAAAGGCAGCCCTAATAACCGGGGAACAAGGATCGGAAAAGCAAAGCCGGTGTGAGAAACGAGACTCGAGAAGGGAAACGATCTCGTCGCGCACCCCCGAAACGCCCCTATGATCTATAGAAAACCGTAGACGTCGACTTCATCGCCATGGAGTCGCGCAACTGTCGACGAAAATGACAAAGGATATGATTATGTGCCTTCGAGTGCTCCCAAAGTTCGACTTGAACCCTCCTTCTTCTATGCTAACTTCGATTTCCACCCCCTGTTCTCTTTCAAACGTCTTTCTTATAATCTCTGGTTTTCTCTTTCTTAATAGGCAGGCTTCTGTCTCGCCTTTGCACTTTTACCTCTCTGCCTTTATCTCGCTTGTCTTTTTCACTCCCCTTCTCACCCTTTGCGTTACTTTCCCTCTTCCACCCTTCTTATTCTTCTTCTTTTTTACACCGCGTTCTCCTCTACGATTCAAATACACGCTCTCTCTCTCTCTTTCTTTTACGCTGAACGTGTCACTCTGGTTCCCTCCTTGTCCCTCGCACTCCACAGAGTCAGAGCTCCACTTGGTGTATCCCTCTTTCTCGCTTATTCTCACTTGCCGTTTTGTAACCCGTCGCAGTTGAACAGGGGAGAGAAGAAGACGCGAAATAGAGGGTGGATCGGTGGGGATCGAGGCGACAGGATTGGCCAACGGGTCTATCACCCTTGGAAAAGTGACACAAGAGGGGAGAATCGTAGGGGATGTGGTGGGGGTTAGTATTGTTACAGTACTTAACGAGCGGTCGAGGTAATCAGTATTGCTCCTTGCGGCAGCCGACAATTCTGCCAATTTGCTTCAATCTCGGCTGAAGCATGGCCGACCCGTACTCTGGGACCATTTTGTTTTCTTCTCGCTCGAATGAAACTTACCTGTCTGAAATCTATCATTTTTTAACTGGCGCCATAGTTTAATCTTCGCAACAATTTTTTTCCCTTTGGGTTGTTCAATCTTTTTGATTCGCTTTAAATTTTGTTACGACGATGCGTGATCGGTAAGAATTTTTAGGGGTGGTTTTATGTTCGTCGAAGCTCCGGGTACCGGGAAAATATTTTTCAAATTCACAGAGGAGGCTCGCGTGGTCGATAGAAGGTTTGAAACGAAACCCAGGCATCGCGAGCCACTCGATGAACACGGGACCACCCCTTAACAATCTCCGCCCCCGTCAGGTGAGGTTGGCGTTAAATGTACAAAGTTTACCAACGCGGTTACAAATGGTCCGAAGAATTCAATCACCTCCGGTAAACTATCAGACGGCGATAGGCGAATCGCTGGAACCTGAAGAAAGTTGAAGGAGCTCGAAGGAACTTGAAATGGCTTTGCAAATTTACCCGCCCTGTTGTCGACCCATTAATTATCTCCTCTCCTACCCTCTAACGACCAGCCTTTCATTTTCTTATTCCAATTTACCTCTACTGTTTCCACCAGGAATCATTGGCAATGTTAACCGAACTCTTCGACCGACAACTTGTAACAATAATTGTCCGTGAAAATTTTTCATTTGTTAAAAAATAGAATTATAAACAATACGATATTGCAGGCACAGGTTAACACGCTTATCGAGATAGAACAGTCAACCTCGAAACGGTGAGCAAGGATGATTCGAATCAGAGCGAGACTCTCCAATATGAACATTCCGAAGAGTAGGGGATTGAAAGTGGGCGGATAGGAGTTTTGCGTGTACAGGGTGCATCAATCAGCAGCTCCTTCTGCGAATAATACCTGCTCATGAGGTCACACGCCTATCGCTCTTTTCCCTTAAGTGGCGATAAGGAAATAAGCTGGCCCGAACGAATTTTCTTGCTTAACTTTATTACGATCGCTGCTTAACCAAGAAAGATAGCGTGAAAATGTGTCGCACGATCTGTTTTTATCATTTGGGAAAATGAAACAAACGGGGAACAAAATTGAGCCGACCAGAAACAGAAATTAGAGACACGGTTTCTGCATCGAATTAAAATTGTCTCCACGCGTACAACGCGAAAGAAACGACGCAGCTCTCGCGCGAAAACCTGCCAGACGCTGTGTAACTTTTATTAGAACGTCTCAAGGTCCCAGCGACGTCTTCGGTGTGGAAGAGGCCCATTAGCCGGAGCTACCCTCATTGTTCCATCCCTGACACTCGGCCTTCCGTGATATGGCGCGTGAACGGTTGACATATAATTAGCATTTGGGGTAACGAAAGCTCGACTGAGGATGACAGGAGGCACAATACACACCCACTTGGTTATCCTCTGTCCCATAACTCGGCCACAAACCCGCCCTTTCTGTCCTGTTCACTCGATGAGTGAGTCGCGTAAGCCGATTCGAAAATTAGCTGGCTTATAATCCTTCTAAGGGGTTCGTTCGCTTTCTCAGCAAAAAATATTTCACCGTTCCTTCCCCTGTCTTTAATTTAGAACGTTAACAAATCTGGGATTAACGACACGTGACCGAAAAAAAAAAAAAAAAAAATTAGAAAAAGAAGAAAAGGTTGCTAAATGTTTTTTTTATTCGCTCGCGTGGGTGGTAAATCGGTTGGAATTTGAATTGAAATTGTAGGCAGACACGGGAGCGAAATGAAAACGATCTGCTGCATTTTTTTCTTTTTTTCTTTTTTCGTCAGGAATTTAAACGCGCACCATGACTCCTGATTTCGAAGTTTCGCGTTATGAGGAGGACTCGCGGAGAGGGTGATTTAAAGTTAATTGGAGAGTGGTGGTGGCAGAGGCGAAGAGAGGCGAAGTGGAATAAATTGCGAGTCGCCTCGCACGAATCAGAAAGAGGGGGGAACCTCGGTGCTATATTCCATCGCGGTGTATTCTGAATTAAGTCGCTCAGTTGTGCGTCGTTTACTTTGCTCCTCGACTGCTCTCGAATGGTGCACAGGGGAATGGCTTAATTTTAAGGAACTTTGCGGTCGTTCAGCAAAGTTTAATTTTATCCGTCGAATAACGTTACACCGTATGTTTCCCAACGACATGTCCTGATAATACTTGAAAATTGCCTTCCGTGCATCGCGTCTATCTGATCGTTTCAAATCCGTTTCTCATGAGTTCAACTTGGAGTGCAATTTAACAGCACGCTTGGGAATTAATTGAGATGTTATTGAAATATATATATATATAGTAGTTAGTGTTAGTGAAAAAAAAAAAAATATATATATATATATAGCGCTTGAATTTTTCAAGATAGATGCACAACTTGTTTAACATCAATTCAAGAACAAACAGAGAGACAAAATTTGACTGGGAAAACAGAGCGTACGACAAAAGGCGCATTGTTTAAAACGAAAACGAAGTGATTTCGGAGAGCCCTGCGTATGAGCAAGCGTGTAAGGGTGGGGAAAAAAAAAAAAAAATTTGTGCCCACGAGCATGACCGTATGAATACGGGCGGGTTTCCAAAATGGCAACGAGTCCCGCTGGGCTCGATGCATCTCGAATTCACGTAGTTCGACGTATCGTCGAGTCGAGCATAGTTGGCAGGGGGTTCACAGCTGCGCAGTCTACGGGGGTTTGTTACCCCTCGCCCTGTGGCGTTTCAACTCTCGGTTGGAACACCTCGTTATCGCCCTCGATTCGTCCTTTTCGTATCTACCTTTAAGTTTGGTCCGTCTATTTTTGACTCGTGACAATTTTATTTCAATTTTTCAGCTCGGCAGTTGGGCGTAGTTTCATTTCAATTTTATGATCCGATAATTTCAAACAACTTTCTTTGTCAAGGGACAATTCTTATCGTCAATGTTACGCAGCGGTTCAAGGGAGTTAATTTTAATCAACCGTGTTAATTATTGAACCTTAATGGCTCAAAAGTTATCGGCTAATCGTAAAGCTGGTACAAAAGGAGGCCGTAAATTAAATGTAAAAGTGCACACGTGCCGTTCGCCGACGTGAGTTCACGATCGCCACAGCGGGCATCTCGCCGTTTGTACCGTTCATTTCGCATTTTCGGCGTCGTTGCTGCGCCCCGCTGACAATGGCCACGTAACTTGAGATCGTCGGGCTTCGTCAAACATAATGACGATCACCAACGACGATCATAATAGTCTCACGGAATAATAAGTGGGATAAAAGTCAGGAAAACAATTGGTACCGCCATTGTCACTTCGCGGCCCATTCAGCCACCCCACAGGCCTGTTTGCGTTGAGCTCGTTTTGTCGAGAAACTCCACGGACACGATGGGAATCGTTCACTCTCACAATGGTGGAAATCAAATTATTATCGACTCGCTTCAGGCTATGATCGTTCGGCTTCCTCGAGGTCGCAAACGTATAACTCTTGAAAGATTTCTTTTTTTCTTCAGAGAAGCACACGAAGGATGAAGTATTTTACACGATTCTAAGTAAACAAAAAATTGTCACTGTTTTACGCATAATTTTTTAATACCTTGACTCCTTTTTAGAAGCTAAAATTGTTTTAAATAAAATATCCAAAGAGTTTTAATGCCAAAAATTTGCAGACCTTAAAAAACGAATGCATTTCTTATCGCAGTCGAGATTGAAAGTCTCGTGGAGTCCCGTTTCTCCGTTCTTATTCCCAGCCGTCTCCTCCCACCGCTCTAGACAATGTACATTATAAAAGAGGTTTCTCGTCAGGCACGCTGCGTACA
The DNA here is from genome assembly GCA_019453375.1 of Ctenoplectra terminalis. Lineage (NCBI taxonomy): Eukaryota > Metazoa > Arthropoda > Insecta > Hymenoptera > Apidae > Ctenoplectra > Ctenoplectra terminalis. The sequence continues at coordinate 104,168 of SMSQ01025832.1, read as the reverse complement.
CACAAACGTTGGCGTACGTCTGCGAGCGCCCTTCCGCCGCTTCCGCTCGCGCTATTCAATCGCGATCACGATTCTCGAAGGAAGAATGGACCAAACTCGACACCATCAGGGGATACTGCAAAGATGGATAGGGGTGGCACCGGAAGTCTTGCGTGCCATTTGCCTCGTACGACATACTTATCCACGTCTTCAAGAATCATCGGATGGTGAATGAGGGATCTCCTTGAGTGGCGCGTGCCCGACCGCCTCCGGATGACGAGTGTATGGTCCACCTTTAAAGTGATCAACACACGCGGTATCATATTTTCCTTTGACGGAAACGGAACGCCAGATGACGGGGAACGCCTCCGTTTGAAACACCAAACCAGCGATCAAACCTTTCGACTAACCGCCTTTTATTTTGTACGACTACAGAGATGACTACATTTTTGGCTGAGCAAGGAAACGAAATTCTTGGCACCCTCTGTTTGTGAATTACTTTGTTAGATGATTGATAAAATATTTATATAATATCGTCGCATCAAGACTGGAAGATACCTCTAACAAGCAAATAATTGAACGAAATATTTATACGATTGAATAGAGTAAATTTACAATGTGCCATTTTCACGCTATGAATGGCTCCAAACAGACGTCGTTTCAATCCCATCGATAAAACTGTGAATTTAATGCGAGCATAGAACCGAGACCAAACACGATGGCGCGTCTCTCATGTTTCCTGAGGATATTGTTCGACCGAGTTGAAGTTCACCGTCCTATGCCGTGTTTCTCGAAATCGCGAAATAAATTTCCTACGGCACGAACGAGCTAGCAGGCGAGCAATGGCGGGGGCCAGGGCATGAATAGTCACACGCAAATCCTGTCACGGCTATTGGTTCCTTATCAGATATCAGTTATGTGCTCGATTTGGGGTGCGTGCAGCCTATTACATCTGTGATCCATTGATAAGCACGTCAAATCCGCCAACAACACACTCCTGGCCGGGCGAACCGCCATTCGAAGCCCCTCGAAACCGCACTTCCTTGCTACTCGAATCGATTACTGAGACCTTCCCGCGATTGGAGTAGCTCCGATTCAACCTGTCTTACAGCGTGTCTCAATCACTCGTCCCTCCGTTCGATCCTCGTCCCTTTTCCGTCTAGAAAATTATGAACTTCTTCCATCGTTTCCAAGTTGATAGAGTGTTTTCGTGGATCGGAAACAATTTTAATACAAATTTTGTTCCATAAGCAAATATTCCCAACATTTTGCAAATATTCCCCCATATTTGAGCCAGCTTCGTCGAAAGATCGTTAGGTAGATCGTAGGTAGATTTAAATTTAGATTCGATATAAAGCTTCAAGAAGTAATATTTCAAATCGTGGAAGTCTGAGATGTTACATTGATTTCAACGGAGAAAAAGATGTGTGAAAGATGCCCGGTTACGATCGTTGATCGCACATATCCCCCTTCCAGGGGTTAAGTGTCTACCGATTCTGACGGGTTAAAGTGTTGGAAAGAACTAGTCCGACGGCTGCCATCTGCCACCCCCAACCCCCGGGGGTTTCTAGCGGCGGACGCAGAAGCAGAGAGCTCAGAATTCTCGCGAGTGGCTTGGACGGCTCAATGCCTTTAACAGTCTCTTGGCCACCCTCGAGAAACCACCCTCTTTCTCTCTCTTCCTTTCTCTCGATCTCTCTTTTTCTCTTCTCTCTCTCTCTCTCTCTCTCTCTCTCGTCTTTACTCTATCGTGAACCACAGCGCGAGGCTTTTCATACAAGATTATATAGGATATTACGCATTAAATGTCGCAATTCGCTTTCTGCCCTCTGCTGTCTCTCTCACGGTCTCTCTGGCTTCTCCTTTTCGAACGTTCAAACACGAAGGAGAATGGTAAAGGGAGAAACCCTCGCGGAAATGGTTTACTCAGAAAAATTGGAAAAGACACACAGCATCGAACGGTCTGTTATATTTACTCGCGAAACGATCCTTGGCTTTTCTTCGCTTCTCGAGGATTCAAGGAAAACGGGAAGTCTCGTTTCGACATCGAGATGAAAAGTGCTTTCCATGCGTGACTCTGTGGTTGAAAAGCAATCGAGACAAAGATATTCTGTCTGATATCGTTCCTTCAAATTTCTTTCCAGCGATCTATCAAAGTATATAAATAATTCTTCGTGCTTTATAATTTATTACAAATCTTAAAACAATACAACAGCTTCTCGACATCTTCAATTTTTACGCAAGACCATAATAAAGAATCTTTTCCACCGAAATGATAAAGATTTTTACTGCTTCTGACCAGAAATCCACACCGCATAATGGAACAAACAACAACGGAAAGGAACTAAACGAGCGAAGACAGAGAAAAAAGTATACGACGCACAAAAAAATGTCGTTCATACGACCGACTCCCCCAATTTTGATCCAGCTCGAAGCAGCTGGCTCGTTTCGTGAATTCCATTTGAATAATTCCATCGTTCTGGCGCGTGCCAACGCTTCGTCTGAACCTTCGGCTCGATCGACCGCGAGATTGGTCTCTTTCCTCCGTATCTCGAATCTCATTGGTCCATCAGGCTAGGGACACGTGGCCGGATGTCGATCTACTACCTTCCAAGCGTTTCCGCTCGCTGATGAATAATACCGTCTCGCCTCGTACCGCAACGCTCGTCTTTCGATCGATCCTTTGTTCGCCTCTGCGCTCCGTCTTGGCTACGCCTGGTCGCAAAGGTGTGCACACGGAATTCGAGATCGCTTTTATTTCATCGGGCAAGAACTACCTTCGACGAGTTCATTTTACGGCTAATCATTGCTTTTCGAAATCAGTTTTAAAATTCACTGATCCGGGATTCAATGATTAAGAAATTTTAAAACTTCTCAATTTTTCGAACAGAAAATATTCGATCGTAATAATTTGTAAAATTTGTAGCAGTTAAACTGGTAGAAAAATAACGACATCATCTGGCACCGATAAAGCACAGCCCCTGAGAATCGACGATCTCCGCTCTCTAATCGAATTCAATTCGAAATTTAAGGAAGGGGACGAGTTAGAGGAAGCGAATAAAGAAAAAGACGGGGGTGGTGAGCCTATAATCAAAGTGACCACTCGACGATTTATGTGATAAACGGCTGGTAGGGTCGCGGAAGGGGGATGTGGTCTACGTCGATGGAGGTGAGAAGTTTATTTAAGACCAAATCATCCTTCGTCGATTAAGGTAAGAGAGGGTGCGTGCAACGGTGCGACGGGGACAACGTTGTAAGAAGAGGGGGAGAGGAAGGGCGGTACGTGTTATTGCTTGTATTGTGGCACAACCCCTCGAATCGTCAGTAGGGGTTGGTTTTAGTCGGCAAACTCTCCCCGGAGACTTGGAAGTTCTCGTTGCCGTTAAACGGGACGCTGACACGGGAACTCGAGTGAAAGCTACTTGTTGGCCAATACCAAGGAAACAGTATAGAAAAACTGTTGAAATAAGGAAAATTTATCGTACCGTATCGTCGATCGGTTTCGCTGTCAAAAGAAAAAAAAAAAGAAAAAAAATAATCGTAGATGGTAGGGTTGTTTCCAGAACGTCTGTTAAATGAATTCCGTTGCTTAAACACCGCAAAATCTCTGGTTTACCCCTTGATTCACGTGCACGGCTCACGAAATAAGTGTTAAAAAGCCGGGAACCCTCGAAACGAGGGTCTCGAATAAAACGCGTTTAACAGATGCACACGCCGCCCTTACTTTCCCAGATAGACAATCACGATGCCGAACTGACAGCCTGCAACAACGCGAAAGGATATTTTTCTGCAACAACCGCCTGGTCAGATCGATATCGTCTCTTTAACATGCCCGTAGCAACTTGTCCGCGAATAATTTCCTTATCTCGGGAGCGAGCAATATGAGCCCTGGCCCCGTAAATATTTTTCTGTATTTGTATTTTCTTCTCCCTTTCTTTTCTTCTTTACCTTTTTTTTCTCCCCCCTTCGAGTATTCCACTTCTCACCTTCGCAGCAGGTACCTCGTCGAACCGAAATTTCCCCGGCTCGACCTCGTTTGCATTAATTATCCTTCGCTCTATTCCGTCTTGCGCGTAATTGCGGATGCACACGCACGCTCGAACACACGGATCTCACCCACGCACACGGACACGCTTATACACGCGAAACGTCGTCCAACAGTACGCGTTTATCACCGACATAGCAGATATATATCGGGTTATATCAATCTTGCTAAGTGAGCAATGCATATGCTTATGGCGACGGAAGGTTTTCGACAAGAGGCGGAGAGAAAGAGAGAATGACATAGGGAGAGAAAGATAAACAGGGAAAGATAGACGGAGAAAAAGTGAGAGCGTGGGCGTAGAATGCCCACTGGGCATCGTTCTTTTTATGCATATGTATGCATATGTATGCACACGCATGCAGCACCGGCCGGATATAAACACCTGCCCATCATGCTCGCCTTTACGACCAGGTCTTCGTTCCACGTGTGAAGGGCCCTTTAAATTCTAACGGGGGAGTCAGAATATTTATTGCCAAAGGTGCTACCGCGAGCGTTTATGATCCACGGTGAATTAACGATACCAATTAGCCACGGACAAAAAGTCGACATTGTCGCGTTATCTTGCACCTGATGACGATTCCAACAACCTGCATCGGTTGAACTCTTTATCGATTGGTATTTATGTAAATTCCCTTCGGGTATGAGTTATGTTTCAACGAGCATGATTTTGATATTTAAAAAATAAAAAAATAAAAAAATGATCGGTTGCCATTTTACGAGAGCATACAAACCGTTTCACCCTGATCCCCGACCGATGGTCCACGAGGATACGAAAAAAACCTCATCCAAGTTTTGAAAAGCACTCAGTTCCTGAGCAGCGAATCTTATCTGATGCCGAGAGCTGATTGATATCGCGATATAGCCTCAAGAGGGACGTTCGAGTCTCATCCACCATAAACCACCCCCATCGTCAGCTTTATGAACCGACTGCGGCGGCGGCGGCGGGGTTCGGGTGGTGAACATTTAGTGCCTTCGAGGTAGGTACACATTTAATCATAATCTAATATTTAAAAGGTAATTTCACGGCCTGTTTACTTCGTATCCACCCTCTACCCTGTTGTCGGTTTTTCTACCCTTCTTACGTGCATACCATCGACCACCGTGAACCGTGAGAATCGTATTTTCGATGAATCGATCGAATCCTATTGAATTATCGTTCTTCGCTTTTCAATTAGATCCATCGCTACTGAAAATGTTTTTCTACGATTCTATCCATGGGTTTCTTTTGTTTTTCTTTTCAGTATTTACGTTGAATTAAAATGGACGAATAGCGTTCGTGAAATAGACGAAAAACGAAAAAGCAAAAGGCGATTGTTTGTACCAGGAGAAGCCAGGTATCGCGAAGCAAAAGGCAGACACGATAGACACGGCCACGTCCACGTGGCGGTATAATGAAAAAGGTAATATATTCGTTTACCGCTCGTAAACAAGCCGGGCATTGTTATTATCACGGGCAAGCCATTGCGATTAATCGTCTGCCGTTGATTCATTCGGTTTAATTTATACGTAAATTATACCCGGTCGCCCTTTTGGTGCTCAGTGAATAAGCATGAACTTCCGGTGCCCATAAACTTCTGTTACATTCTAGCCGTGCTCTGCTACCTCTACCCGAGCACAAGTTTGTTCTTTTTAATGATGAAAAAATTTTTAATTATAGGAAACAATTAATTTGCCGGATATTTTCTCTCGCGTGTCAATTGACCCGCGTTTAGGTATCGCAATTTTTTACGTGTCGCGATTGCAACACCAGTTATCGAAGAGAGTGCGTCAAAATCAGAATCACAATTCGTTTTTTTTCTGTATTAGTTTCATAACTTTCTTAATGTTCATTGGTTAAGAATTAATTTTGTCAACATTAACACGAAAAATTGTAGCAAAGAGTATTCTCGAATTTAGTGAAACGGAAAAAATAAATCGGTCGTCCAACATGGAGGACGAGGTTCGACTTTGGAGCACTTTATCTTTTTCTACTTGGATTCACTTTGGAGCACTTTATCTTTTTCCACTTAATTCTACGATATTTGATTTTAAAAAAAAAAAAAAAAAACTAGAGCAAGTGCATTTCATCGCAGCAGACTCGCTGCAACGTAGAATAGTCTAGCACGGAGTAGGATCGCAAAATATGTACGCGATAATCCACTTTAATCAGACGAGCGTGCGAGATACGTCGCGTGAACGAGGTCATCGGCTAATGGAGGCGCGCATAAAAATTAAAATAGCAAATTGGTGACACGGTGGCCTCTTGCATATGCATAGGCCTTGTGAACAGCATAAGCATTCGTGTGAGTGTTCATTCAAAACGGCCGGTTAATTAAAGTAATCGAGATAATCCGAACAGCTGAGTAATTAGTAGCTGCGTCCGTCGCGATAATACATGATCGTATGCATCGACCTCGAACTCGTTTTTACAACGCAAAATGGTGGCTTGATAAATGATCGCGGTCTAAAATGTGGACTAAACAGAGTTTAATACGTTTTTAGAAACGATTCGAGGCTTTAAAGCTATAAAAATGATGACGAAAGTATAGTTAAGCTCGATCGAAGAGCATTGCAGGTTAAAGAGGCGCTAATACGATGCGTGTTAAATTGCATTACATCTGCTTATTAGTCACGGCACGGGTAAGCCGCGTGCGACGTTGAAAAGGCAATCGTGTAATACGTCATAATTTCCATAGCGTGACTGGACACTCCTCCGGTGCCCTCCATGCAACATCACGTTAACACCTATAGATCGGAATTTATTATTTTCCCGTGTCTTGTGGAAATATGCCTTCTTGTTGTTCATCTTATCTACTCTGTAATTAAATATCAAGGGAGAAACATTTTATTTTATGCATTTATTTTTACACGTATCCGTTTTCTTTCTTTTCTCTTTTGCTGTTAATTCTATGAAAGGGGTGATAAAAAGTGCGAGATAAAAGATTGAATAAAGAATAAGAAATTTAAAATCCTTGGACGCAAAAATAAACGGCGAAATTGCTTCTATTTATTTAAATAAAAAACTTTGCAACTCTTTCCCCACGCGTATAACGGGTCAGAAACATCTTCCCTAACGCGATAATCATGCGATACGGAGGCTTCTTCCCTCGGCAAGTGGCGTCTCTTTTACAGCCCGCATTTGTTCTCCAATTAAAACGAAGACCGCGCAAGGCACTTCTTACGCCACTTTTCTTTCCTCCGCGCGAAGTCTAATGGAAGTACCTTTCTTGCGCTCATTTTTGCCACGCCGATAAAGTGTCCTGATACACATTTCGATGCGGCCAAGTTCTTTCCGCTGTAACGCTGGAACGCGTTTATGGAAATGCTATGCCACATTGTGCCGTTCCGCCCAACGAGTTTCCATTTCTGGATTTTTCGCTTCTTTCCGTCTTCGAAACGAACTTCGCGAAGAGTTTTTCGAAACACTTTTTACACCAACGGCAAGAAAAGTATCGGGACAAGGAAGTCGAAACGATGCTTAACGAGTGCATCAAAGGTAAACGACACGTGATGATCAGCCATGGTCGCATCACCTGCCCACTCGTATATTTTTACTATAAAGTCCAACGACTCGCGACTTGGCGAGTCAAATTAATGTAGTCGTTTCTTTCGAGATAGGATGGCGGGGGATGGGACGAGAATCGATATCTTTGATCTGGTGTAAAAGACTGGATACGTCGCACCTTTCGTTGCCAGCGAACGTTCGCGTTGATAATGGAACTGGACACGAAATATCGTCGGCCAATTAAAACCGTTTCCAAAAGTAGTTCGTAGAAATTGCTCGACCGGTGTCGCGAGCAACGTATCGTGGAAATTCGATGCTGCAGACTCTGCTAAACGACCAAATGGAGCAGTCGATTAATTTTACGTACATTAACGAACGAATGGCTGCGTAGCCGTCTTTATTTTTCGGACACACGCTGGTTCTGCTGATCCTGCCACGCGAAAAACCGATCGAATTGACCGCGGTGAATTTTTTTCGAACAGCCCGTTGGAAACGGTTATCGAAATCCTGGAAATTGCAGAGGAACCGCATACGCTCGTTGCTTTTTATGGCTACTGTAAATTGGATATGGATGGAAGAAAAAAATAGGAGGAAAAATATTCGACGAATTGTGAAAGTTATCAGCCAAATAGAAACGAGTTTCATGGGAATGGTCAGTGGATTTCATCAAATTCATCGGATCAATAGAACCGATTGAAAATATCGCTTGAAAAATGAAAGAAAAAGTGTATCTTTATGGGAGCTACCGAAAGTTTAGACCAGGCTCATCGAATAAATAAAGGGCACGCTGGTACACTGCAATTCGAGGTTACGCCGAGAGGAAGTGGTGCATTAATTTCGAGTTACCCCTCGAATTTCCTTCAACCCCCGTACGTGTGACCACTACAACGTGCATAGAACTTGCGAGTAGCAGTTACCCCGAGGTGTTCGGGACGGCTGGTAATTTGTAGGTAGATATACGATAGACAATAACACCGGTGAGGGGCGGCAGCGCCGACTAATTTGTTTATCATAACTTTATCTTGATTTATTGCGCCCTCGGTGCGCGCCCGTTTCGTAACGCCAATCGTGCACGTTCGTGCGCACCCTTTGACGTATTTACACGCGCATGAATTAAAAAAGAATCGGCGGAAAAATGATCGAGCGTATCTGGTTCTCGGATAATTCTTTGACCCTGTGAAAAATTCTCGATTCAATCCGTTGTTCGTGCGCTGAAATTTTTGACTCGACAAACCTAACCGCATTCCGGACGAAAGATTACAAGATTAACGAGCTTCGTGCACAATTATAGATTCCCTGATTGTTTCATCGCGCGTAAATTACCACTGAAAGAAAAAATGCAGTCACGCCAGCCAGGCAGCCGGCAACAAGAAAGCAACGCGACAAGATAAAAACTCGCGAGCCCGGTGTCGGCTGGCGCTCGCATCGAGGAGCTAATTTTTTAAAGAGCACAGCGAAAAGGGGGTGCGAACAGGCGGAGCAACCCCCGGCCACGCTCTATCCCTTCCTTTCTGCCCTCTGTCTATCTTTCTCCGTTGCAGCTCGATCGGTGTGCACGCAAGCCTCTGGAAGAGCTTCGTGGCCGGCTCGTATTTCTCGCCCTCCAACAAGATACCAACCACCTTTAGCCCCATCCTCGACCTCGCGGCCACACGTACCGCCGCACACACACGATTCTGAAGCGTAGATAACGTCTTGCATGTACGTACGTGCATTTGGTACCAGCAAAAGTATACGTGTATCGTACGGGGTGACTAACGTGTGGCACACCTACACGTATTTCTAAAGCCAGATATCGTTGAACATGTTCACGCACGTAGCCCAATACAGAGGAGAGACACTAAGACACGAAAGGGTGCACTGGTATAACCGACATCTACCCGCCACGATGCAAGCCCTGTAACGCTGCAAGTGCTATCTGACTAACTATCGCTGATCCTTGGCGCGAGACGGGCCCACGGGGAGAGGAGGAAGGGAAACAGGCGGAAGGGGTGGTCTCCGGCTTGTGGATCGCTTAAAACAGAACCTCCTACGGAAACCTTTGGCGCATCCGTGAAATATTTCTCCGAGAAGGTTAATTCTTTGATGGGCGCAAGGTGTTACGTTTGATTGGGTTCGGGTTTGGTAGAACTGAATTTTTTCATTCATTTTTGCGATAGAAGTTAGCAGTGAACGTTGGAATGTTTTGAATACGGGAATAGAATAAGAATATATATGAGACGGAATTATTATTTTTTAACGATGAATTCTCGAATGATTCTCTGCACGGAACGAGGTGCCGGTAAGTAGAACGTTTAACAAAAAGTGGAGAGTGCCGTGACAACTGGCAAGAAAGTTGGAATGCCTCGAAGTCTCTTTAGGAACGATTCAACCCTCGTTCGGATGCTTCGAATACTTAGGTTTGCTCGCGTGATCACCCCCGAGTTCCATTGTTTTGCTCGTGTCTCGTGCGATCCGCGATGGAAGGAATTTTAGCAGGGGTGCAACCGATTTTAAACTTAAAAGCCAAATTTTTTTTGGCAATCGTGCAATTCCTGTTCGTCACGAAACATCGGGGGGTGAAATCGAAACGCGGTCGCGTCAAGCGAAATGTTTCGATATACACGGACAGCGTTACCGAATAAATCGACAAATTTGTAACGTGGAGTAAAAAGGCAAAGAATGTCGAGGAGTACAACAGAAGCTAAAGCTTAACGTCCGGTAAGGCCCGAGACTGCACGGGGCCTCCTCAAATATTAGCGGAGGACCGCGGGGTCCCCTTTGAACTCGAATCCCCCAAAATTTCTATAGTGAATAATCGGAGACAGCTGGCACGATGCGAAATCAAGTAGCGTAATAATGCCCCGAGACTCCAGCATCCAGAGCGGGGAAAAATAAAATGAAAAAGAGGAAAATGCACGGGCTCCCTTAAGTTCGAGTATCTCTCTGGTCTCATCCCCTCTTCTTCTTGTTTCTAAATATTTGCAAAGTAAAAATATCGGTAGAAGCTTTCTCCGAGTATGAATTTTTATTGCTCAAAAAATAGGCCAAAGTACAGACGTTGGAAACGTCAATTAAGCGAGCAATATCCTTCTGTTGATTTACGCGCGATATTTTTTTTTATTTATAATCAACATAAAACCCGAATGGCTTTCTCTTTTCACTAATCTTTCATTGGTTGTTAATTAACAGGACATGAGAACGAATTCACGAGAAACTTTTTGGCAACAGTTTCGTTTATCTTTGTCAATAAAACAGTGACGTTTAGCGCGGGACACTTAAAAGGGAGCCTGCATAAACGGGACCGGGATCGACTAATAAAGCGATATCTCGGTATTCGGTAGGATACGTGGCCACATCTCAGCGGTTTGATCGGCAATTAACGTCGCTGTATATACACGTTTCGACCGTTGGCTTTCGCGAATAAATGACACATACCACGCGCGTGATAGGTATGCTAATCGCACGGCCCGCTGTAAAATTTGCTCGTCAGCTGCGCTCGTTACGATCAGCAACAAATTTGACGTAACAAAACGAAGCTTCCCCTCTTTGTTTCTGCAATTTCACCATGGAATCGCGATTAATTCGCGTACAAATTCGATCTGCGTGTAACAGTTTCGATCGTTCCGATAGGATGTAAAATAAAATAATATCATTTAATCGATATTTTTCTTTCCATCGGAATCGAGGAGTAATTTTGTTCGCGCGTGTACAGCGTGAAAAAGACACGGTCTACCTTCCCTCTGGTAAAAGAAAAACCCTAGGAAATTTGTGACGGAAGAAAAAAGTGACGGAACCGCCCCGGTATCGGGCAGTTTATCCCGCGGGAGGAGCTACGATACAATGAATAAAGAACGAAGCAGCTTGGTCGAGTGAGCCCTGTGAACGAGGCCTTATTGGGATATTAATCGTCGTACCAGGCGAACGCCCTGTCCCCGAGTGTTTGCACGAGGTTTAAAGAGGCTGCAACACCAAAGCTGCCTTGCAGCGAAACCCTCTCCGTAAAACCCCCTCCTTTTAAGCGCAACGAAACACTACAAGAACTCCTTCTCCGAACCCCTCCAACGTGTTCCTCTTTTCGAGCCTGTGATACTCGAAAAGCCTAAGCACTACCACGCTCGAATACTGCTCGGATACTTCGGACACACTCGAACCCCCAAGCCACTTAGGTAAACTTGCGTATACGTTAGAGGTAGGTAGGTAAGTTGGTATGCTTGATAGGCGCGTTGCACGAATGCTTCGAAATAATGGGCCGTCGATTGGCCGCGCTTGTTTAGAAAACATAAACGAGGCAAGCTAATTGTTCGCTAATTTCCAGTACCACTTGTACGGTAGTACTTTGATTAATGCGTCACAGTACCAACACAGGGTGCTTTCTTTCTTTTTTGTTTTTCTCTCTTTAAAGCATGTACCGTGAACGATAAAAGGTTTTACATATGTTGTTTTCTCTCCACGATACATGTTACCGAGTGCTTAAAGAACGTTTAAAAAATGATCTTTGATCTCCACCGCGCCCGTCGCTTCGACATTTATCTCGGATGGGAATCGTTTGGACGAAAACGGTGGTGGTATTACGTATGTACGGTTTTGTGTCTCGAATTCTTTTTAATCGTAGGCTGTAATTGATTTTTGTGATCGATGGTACGATGCGTTTATAATTATTAAGGTTTTTTCAGAAAATTGTTGTCGCTCGAAACTGTAACTTTATGACGTTTCAAAGTGTTTGAAAATGTTTCAAAGTGTTTCGAAGGGGGGAAAGTTTCTGCGAATAAAAAATGTACTTGTATCATGCCAACTTGGCAAGGCATTCGAACGCGACGGGCGTTTTAATCCATTTAGTTGCCAGGCTGGAGAGAAGAGGATCCTCCGTTTTATCCACTCATAAAATCTGGCTAATTGCGCTAAGTCATTCATCTCGTAATCCTCCCCCAATTATTAAATCTTGCGTCTACAGTTTGAGGAAGTCTGGATGCTTAACGTATACCCCTAATTTTCTACTTTCAAGGGTCACAGTCTCTTCCGATCAATCTTAAAATCGTACGACGATAATTTTTATAGAGGTGCCTTTATTTTAATATATAAAGATAAATCAGGTACTTACAAAATATGTGTATGCGAAGATTTAACAGTGGTGCGTTCTTTCGAACACGTCCAGGCCTTCCGATAATCCTGAACACTTTCACCAACCCTGATCTAGAGAGGACTCCAAATGGCAGAGTTCAAATTTCTTGATAAAATTGCGGCATCAGCTTCGATTCTACTTGAGCTTGGAATTCGTTCGTCTAACGGTACATTGCAGTACGAGAAACAATTTTCTTTAGATCACCAATTGGAAGTGGCTTCGGTGTTCATGATGATACGCGACGGTCTTCGACGGGTCGGCATCTGCTGGCAGAAAGTCTCTTAAATCGGGCGTCGACATCAAAAACACGCGATCAGTCCTTTGGCTTCGATTTTCAACTGTGCGCCATTATCAGAAGGACGCTTAACACTGAACCTTTCAACAAATTGGTACTTTCTGTTCCTCCAGCGCATTCACGATCATCACGTTAACAAATTCAACTTTTTTTTAACAATAATTTCCAACAGGAGGGCAGTACTTTATTCAAAGATGCAACTCGAACTCGAACAATTCTTATTTTTCATTCTAACGAAGATTCTTCGATGGAAAAGGTCCGATGAGTAGGTTTCAGAGTAACCGAGCCTCCAAATCGTCAGCCATTTCGATCAAGCATCGAATCCATTCGGTTTCATGATCGGAAACGTTCTTCCTCGAAGCTGGTCACTATCTTCTATGATGTCTGCGTCCTTCTAAAGCTTCCTCTCGATGAAACAACACTGTCAATGGTGCACGGACGAAACGTTCGCGTGTTCAGCGGTCGGATGTCGCCCTCACCATCCGCCCCGTAACTTCGTAGTGCACCAACTACACACGAGAGATCACTTCAGACTCCTCGGTGTTGGAACAAAAATTTTCCTCGCGATTCCGTGGAAAGGTTGATCGTTGATCCCTGGCAGATGATCGACGGAGATCACGAACGATCCGTTGGCCGTTGGAGGCGCCGAGTTTGCCGCTGCTGACGTGTGTGCGGTGGCTGCTGGCGAAACCCAACGAAGGTTTCAGCTGCAGACAGAAGGGTGAAGGGAGGTCACGAGTTGAAGGTAGCAGCAACCACCAATGGGGCGGTGCCAGGGGCGGAGCAAAGAGCAACCTAAAAACACGCCCATCTCGTTGCATGATCATAGGCTGCAACACCCCAAGGAATGCTCCATCCCTGTTCCACTCTGTCCTCTGCTATCGTTCGTCTTTTTTTTTTTTTTCTCATTCAATTGGGACGAAGGCGACACGGAGCGTGGCGACGTTAAAAGTGCAGGCGAACGACGACGAAGCTTACTTGCTCGCGTTCGACACTCTTCATCGATCCCTCTTCTCTTGGTCAGCCTAGCCGGGATTACGATCTGCGATTCCGTCACCCTGGCTTTTCGGGATACGAGCACGGAACTGTGTTCCAAAATGGAATTTTTGTGGTAATGAACTAATTCGGTGTCTGTGTCTTTACACGAACGATAGGGATGATTTCAGTGTTCGCTTTAATTTTATGAATCCATTATTTAAACTCAAATTTTTCGAACATGAAAGAACCTCATCTTCAATTCCACACGGTTCATGCGATTCCAAAAAAAGATGAAATTTTTTCCGCAAACAAATGGCAAGAAAAATTTCCTCGTTAAATGCCAGGATCGGGACGCATTAACCACCGAACGGTACGCGTGCTTATTAAAAAAATATTTGCTTAGAAATATCCGGCAGAAGGTGAAAGCTGGCGGTGAAATGCATTGAAAAGATTCCTGTGACGGTGTACGAAGGGTGAGTTGCATCGAGCCTCCACACTAGCGGGGGTTAGAAGAGAAAGGAGATAGAGAGAAAAAGAGAGAGCCCGGATCGAGGGGTCGACGAATGAGCCAGCGAATGAATACCGAGTATGGATTCGTGAGGAGCCAATAGGGGTGCACGATGTCCTCCCTCGTTCGATGGAGCCACGCCAATCGTGGGCGTCCGTCACCCTCTGGGCTTTTCCTGAGGGGTGGCTATGGTAGAGACGCATAGCTGGCTTCGAAGGCTCTACCTGGCTGGCTGATAAAGACAGACAAACTTCTGTCTTCCGTGGCGGATCATGCCAGCTTTGCCAGGCAGACGACCTCGTAGCAAGCACACCTCCACCTTTGCATCCACTTTCATTCACTTACAACCACTTTCTACTGACGCCAATGCTCCGACGCCTTTTCTTAGATTACGCGCTGGTTTCCTACCCTCTTCTACACACATACTGTGATTAACGAATTATAGAACTCGCCGATGGAAAAGAGAGGAACGCCAGAGATAGAAAACGCGAATATATATTTTTTTTTTTTAGCGGATGGCGGAATTTTAAATGGCGATAGGAACTAGATTATTCGTCGATTTGGTTAAACGTTGGGACTTTTCCTTGGACATTAAAGAGATTTTACGTAGCGTTAAAGACCAGAAAGGTATTAACTCTTCGAAGGGATCTCACCATGCGGGCACGCGTTATTTACAAATCTTATATTGGACGAGCTTTTATCCGAGGCTGAAGTGCGAGGGATATAAAGCTTAATTCATTGTTTGCTTCGCGACGAGTTTGGCGCTGGCACACGTGCCGTGTCATGCGACGAACGTGCCCGACGCAGTGTCATACGCAAGCACTCCAAAGACAAAGGAAAATTTATATTCCGATATCGACAATGCAGGTTTTCATTCGCGTTGACGAATTCATCGATGATGCTAATGAAAAAAGTACACAAAAGAAAAAATAAAAAAAAAAGAACAGACTGAAATTTTAGAGAAAAGTATCCGCCTGTCACGCTTCTTGTAGCAATCGGTTTTAATTTCTCGCCTGCATTGTATACTTTTATTGTTTTCCAGCCAGGTCCATGCACGTTCCATGTATATTTGCATCTCGGTCGAATGAAGCAGCCAGGAGTGTCGGCGAGTAATCTCGTTTCCGCTTGGTCCACGAAGTTAAACTCCGTGCATTGGACCCGACTGGCTCTGTCCTCGTGTCTGTCCACATCTCGTTTCGTTTCCCTTCGCCTTTCTCTTTCCAGAGAACCGTTCGCGGTAACTTCGAGGGGGAGTTACCCCGGACAATATATCAGTTTACAATGATAAAAAGCAAACACGGGAAATAACGTGAGGAATTACTGAACCAAACAATATGTCCCTCGTCTCTGGAGAGACCACGTATATTTCGACCGAGCAGCTCGGCAGCATCCGACGGAGGGTGTGCCAACATATCTTCCTTACAATGCCCCACGATTTCGTTTTATTTCGTAACGGGGGCGATTCGGCCACGGTGATGTCGAAAATAGACTCATTATCACCCGTCCAAGGAATTGGGGTTGGTCAAGTTTGCTCAATTATACCGGTCCGTTTCTTTCATCAAAGATAGATTTTTCGATATGTACCAACTTCCAGTAAGATCAGTCGTATTCGAAACTAATGGAACACTCGATTTCATCGGGGAAAAAAGTATTCCACGTTTGAAAGACAAGAGATCATAGCGTCACGTTACCTCAAGGGAGAGAGGGACAGAGAGGATGACTAAAAATTGGTACCCTCTTGCTCGCGGGTGCCTCTTGGTGGGTAGTACTCATGTAAGCAGTGACTAGTGAGGCAAACTCAAGTGTCTGAGGGGTAAAGGGGAAATGGAGGGCTAAGGGGTGAGGAGTGGTCGTCGCTAGTGGGTGTAAGGAATGGAGGGATAGTAGTGAACGGGGCTATGTTGCCTACGGGAGTTGAAGGAGGGATGGTTTTTCCTCAGTCTGAGCATTCCGTAGACGATATGCTTGCAGCTTGGCTCACTTCGTCTTGGTTCGCATGCGGCTTGTACGCCTTCTATACACACGTACGGTCTCTCTTCGGTCTCTTTTACTCCAGTTCAGGAACCGCCCTCTCTTCCCTCTCTGGTTCCCTTTTCTTCCTTTCGTCTTCTTTCTTCCTTTCTCTCTGTCTATCTGCGTGGCGTACACACGGGCCACCGGCAAGAAGTAGACAATTCACAATTAGCAAACACAAACAGAAGTACGAGTGGCTTCAAGTTGCTTGGGACGCGGTGGCAACGGGCTTAGCCGGAAGCAAACGGTGGGGTAGGGACTTCTGGGATGCGAAGCGACTAGCTTGGCAGTCCCTGAGCGTCAGCCTCCGCTCCAGAATACTCTTCTCAACTCCCGGCCCGACAGAGACCGGCGAAGGCGCATGTATGTTCTGGAGATAACGGGTGTACGTTCCGATGTATCTTAATTTCTCAGACTGCAAACGATTTTGTTAAATTTAACTCGATAGACATTTAATGAATCCATTTATCGATAGATATACTTCGATCGAATGTTGCACATATGAAATGCAATCGATTCCTCGACTTCTTCAACTATTTCCTAAATGATTAATCGAGCGATACAAAATTGCTTAACACAAGGAATCGTTTGAGTATTCAGTTCCTGAATTTAGATTATCTATAACGGTGCGGGATGTTTTAAAGGTGTCTCGGAACGCTGCTTCTTTCGATTGATCAATTGTACAATTTATTGGTCCCGTCTGGACGTACACCCGGTATATACGCGCATCGGGCTCTCACCGTTGCGTTGGAACACTTGAAGCCCCAACCAGTTACGGCAACAATAGGCTTTGTCTTCGCGCCGTCGGCGCTCGCAAATTGGTAGAAATCTTGATTAAAGGTGCAATTCCGCTGCTGCCTACGGACAAATATGAATTGCACCCCCAATGCTCCCACTCTCCTCCTCCTTCCGCCCCTTTTTACCGTTCCGACAAATGAAAATGGAAAAAACGTGTTGTGCTATACTTCTTATGGCGCGACAAGTCTGTGGCTTTTCAACGATCAAGATTGGACTACCCCTTTGAAATCGGACACTGTCGCATTAAGAATATTATTACTAGCAAAGTGAAATCACGATCGGTTCCTCTTCCTCTACCGTCGGTCTGCCCCCTGTTTTCTCGCTACCTCGTTTCACCCATATTAAGAAAGATGTATTATACTTATTGGACCAACGTATCCGTCGACACGCGGTGATTCGATTTCGCTCACGGTTCCACGAGGTAATCCGATTGCGAGATTACACGGTGAATCGGATCGATAGAGCATGATCCTGGCAATGGGAAAGGGAGAAACAGCAAGATACGTATAGAAATGGAATAATAACGCGTTGTATATGACAGATGCGACAGGACCACTTGCGATAATCCGCCTTGAGCTTATCCCTTTGCAGTAAACCCCAAAATCGGCTGTATCGTGAGCATGACCCATCCGAAATTGCTCATTAACGTTTGCACACGCCGATGCATGCATTTCCTTGGTAAACATGTATATTGTTTTATTCTTTTCTTTTTTATATAGTCAGATCTGACGAACCATGTGTCTATCTAAAGTTTAGGTTCGATATTTCTGTTCCACGATCGAATCTCTAAAATCGAAGGATTTTGACTTTACCCAATTGGAATCCCTTGCACACGCATCAATAAGCCCGAAGGCTTCGACGTGTTCATGCTCATCCCGTGTAGAACACACATCACAAAACTGAGTCAATTTACATAACGATAATTGAGACGTACATGAAAGGCCGTTACCGAGTCACGTACCAGTACCATCTGCAAACAGGCTTTGAATTTCGAAAAGCGTATCGATATTCCCCACAACTATGTATCGGCCCAGTGTGAAACATGACATCACATTTTTCGTTGCATTAAATTTTGATTAAAAACCGTTGGATTTCTCTGTATTAAATTTATATGTATCAGAGGTAGTCGGAAAATATTTATTTCATAAAAGTTTGGCCAAGAATTTATAAGATAAAACTTGGATTAACTGCTGTTTCAATATATTTAGAATATCGATTAGATTTGTTTGTTCCTTTTTTAAATACAGAAATTTGTTGCAATAAATTGTAGATTAGCGCGATCTAAGATTATGACCAGCAAATATTACGATCATTGATTCATATTTACCAGCCGACGATACGTGACATACCTATTCATGATTATGCGAATTATACAATGTATAAATACATATAGTATATTATAAAGTGAATAATTCACGCGTCTGATTAATTATAGTATCATACTACTTGTGTATTTGTTTTACTGTAATCTGTCTAATTCATCTTTCAAGAATTTTATCTTATTTGCTACCTGCATTTATCTTTACTTATAATTCAGACAAATCAATTTTTTTTTTTCGAATTTTTGTCAAACGTGTGTTTAAAATTTTTTTAATTTAGGGTTGTAAAGTGCATAATTATTAAAGTCACGTATGACACGAGAATGATAATGTAGGTAGATACATAAATCCCAGATTGGATGACACAAATTTATATTATATAATTGGTCCATATTATATTTCATCTTTGTTTATAACTTTCTTAAAACAATATAGTTACTTTTAATTGAAATTCCCACTAGCACAAACGTTGTACGCTTATTCTGTGCTGAATCGATAACGTTGGAAATGACATAAAAGTTCCTAGACGGTGTAACACAAAAATACATTGGATACTATATCTTTCTTATACTTCATCCCTGTTTAAAGTGTACCTAAGTTTATTCCCATTCAAGGAAACATTCAAGGATACGTACTGTGTGTGCATAGCAGCATAAAATATAGTGAGTAATTAAAAACAAGTGGGTATTTTAATTCTAGTTTATTTTTCAATTTATTACTTTATTCTTTGAATATTCTACAGTACCAATAAACACTCAACTAATAAATTTTCTAATCCCCATTAATTAACATTTTATTGTTTCATATGATTTACAGATTATTACCAAGAAACAAGAAGTCAATTTTACATATACCCCATGGATAGCTATTTTCCTTGTATTCTCACCGGATTCATATTTTATGCCTTTGGCCTAAAATGGTGCTACGAATATGCCAAGTATTGGGTATCTTTAAGACCTAGAGATGGTTCGCATACAACAAAAGGCCTAAGATTCTTAGATAAATGCGAGACACTTATCAACGGGCATCCTATAGAAGGAAGCTTAAAATTAATAGCGACTGCTATAGGGTTAGCTAGTACGGTAACTGGAGGTCTACAACAAGTTGGAACTGTCTCTCCCAAAGTTGTACTTGCTACAATTTATTTATTTTTTGCATTCTCCGGTCTGGTTGATGTTTTAAACTTTTATTTTCCTCACAATGTGAGCGAAGGATTGGTCAAATTGGCATTGGCTCAAAGCTTCTTCATAGAAGGATTTCTTTTCTCATGGGGAAGCGTTGGAAGTAACGCATTAGTTGATAGAATTTTGGCTTTCATTGTATGGACAACGTGTTTAGCCATTATCTTAGAACTTGTATGGCCTGAACTAAAACTTTTGAGAGCTTGTACAACATTGATCCATGGTGGTTGGATAGCACATGTGGTACGTGTGTACCATACAGTGCCAATGTTACCGGAAGGAGTTGCTCTTATATTTTCTTGGCATGTAGCTGCTGCTTCAGCTGTAACATTGTGTGTAGTAGCAGCAACAAGAAGTTGTGCTCCCAAACTCATAATGGGAGAGCCACCAGAGATACCTATTTATGATTACTGCCAGGAACCAGATCAGAGAATGTAGATCTCTCGAGTAGACGCGATATAACTTTGTGCCGATATAAAATTTCTACAATATGCGCAAAAGTAATATTTTTAGAGTAGTATATTGTTAGTACTGTAGTGCCAAAAAATCAAACAGCACAATCCAATCGCAATTTTTACACAGTATTAGTATTTTTTTACTTAATATTTATAGGTTCATTTTATAATACAACGAACGACTCTATTTTTGTCTATATTTATACAAACGCGGTAGCATAAACAATTTTGTAATGTCCTCAAATTGTAGGTAAAATATTCACTAGGAATTAAGAGGTGCCTTATTATTATTGCTCACTTATTTATTAGTAGGAAAATGTGTAATTTCATCTTTTGTAATATGTTTTTCTATTCTACCATAAACCTATTGAATGTGCCAAAAAAATCACGTATACATTGTAAATAAGTCATTTTATTAAAATTTGTATCAATGAAAGGTTGTAATTTATTTAACCCTACTTTTTATTTGTACTTGCTACTATTTATTTAATTTTACTTTTATATAACTCAAGATCAATTGTTAAACGATTCAGAATTTAATTGTAATTAAATAATTTATAAATTATATAGGAAGTACAAAGTTACTAGACTCTAGCGCTGAAAGTCATGGTAATACCAACTTTAAAACACAAATATCTCTATTGATTATCCAGCGAATGACCATATAAATGTGATCCACATTATATCTAGTGTTATTCTTTTATCAATAATAACAGTAAATTCAGGGGTTGGTTAGAATTTCAACAATAATATACAATATAATGATAATGATGCACTGTTTAAAATAATTCTTTTTAATGTTGAATTAACTTTTATATATCATGAATGTGCAATGTAGTGTACTTTATAATTAACAATCATGACTCGATGCTATTAAAATTTATGTTTATAAGAAATAAAGAGAAAAGAATGGAAACAATAACTGCAGATTTTATGGAGGAGAGTCCTGAAAAGATCCAAACAAGTCCCTTAATACAAGTAGTAAGGGTTCCAGTAAAACATGCTAATCTTGGAATAAGAAGCCATGCCATGTAAGAGAATGATATACAAACACTGATTGATTACACGATTAATAATTACTTATGTTTCAGGGATATGAGCACAATGGTAGAACTCACTTCGTTTAGCACACTTGGGAAAATACAACCTTTTTTAGTTACTATAACAACTACAGCAGCTTTATTGGTAGATTTACATTGTCATTTAACAGATAAAGAAGTTTGTGGCTATCTAGGTGGTCATTGGGATATTAATTCACACAGTAAATATTTCCGTAATGCTTAATGCAATCAACATGCATTTTTATCTACACAAAATTACTTTCCTCTAAATGCTAGATCTATCTATAACAACTACTTTCCCATGCCGATATTCTGGGAAAGATAAATCAGCTGCAGCTGCGGTTGAAGCTGAAATTGCAAGGGCCATGGAGTGGAAACATGTGACTTTAGTTGGATGGTATCATTCTCATCCTAGGTCTCATGCTTCTCCTTCCCTTAGGGATGTTGATTCTCAATTAGATTATCAAATTAAAATGAAGGGACCTAGTGATAATGGTTACACACCGTGTGTTGGTTTAATATGTTGTAAGTCCTATGATAGAATTTGATTTCTTATGCGAAATCTTGTGATTAAATTTTATAAACTAAAAAATAAAAATTGATTTCAGCTCCTTACAACACAGATGGCAGCTGTTATGAGTCAAATTTTAATGTTTTTTGGTCCTTACCACCCCCTGAAAATCGGCCTCACGAATATCCAAGACCAATGCTTTTAAGTTATACCCTATCTCAAGAGCATTTTCTTTCACAAGATACATTAGAAGAAATTGTAAGCGTACACTTGTATTTAATTAATAAATTAAGACAAAATAGCTTAACGGACTATTGCATGTTTGTTGCTTCAGAGGAGATGCATAGAGTATTATAGAAGTGAAGGAGGTATTAATTTTACTGCCAGTTTTAACAATAATACGACTTATCTCGAACGTTTACGGGTGAGTATACAAAAAATGAAACAGAGATAGTACTAATGATATTAAAATATCTCGATATCTTAAGTGTTCTTTAGCATCGAAATTACCCGGTCGTAATAGATCAAATGGTTCATACTGGGATGTAATCCGAGAAATGATTTGTCCTGGTTCCGAGGATGGGGCATCACCTGAATTTCTTGCTATGAAATTTCCACTGGTACCAGTCTCAGAATCGCTTGTTCCATCGGTTCCACCAGGAGTTGGTCTTGCGCCCAATAATGCAGCAGTCTTCCTCACACCTGTAAACTTCAAGCCTGATGGTGCCATAATTACCCCTACATCGAAACCTTTCGTGATGCAACCATCTACTTCTAGAGATAGTATTAAAAAAGACATGATAACTGCGGATACCGCATCTATCACGCAATTAAAGGATGGAAATTCTGTATCCAAGCAGCATATATCGCCATCAGAAGTGATCCCTAGCTTTCAATCTGGGGAACTCACAGTTTCCGTAAAGAGTGCTAAGTGCGATTATGATTTTGCACCCGCTGATTTCTCGAAAGTATCTAATCCTCTCGGACCGGATACCGGTATCAATAAAACACGGTCATCCACGACACCTGATTTCCCTTTAGCCGATATAACACAACAAATTTCCAAATTTTCAGACCTATCAAAATTAGCTAATTTTTCCACAGCGGATTTAGCGAAACTCTCAGGATTTCCTATTCCAGATTTTGGGAGAACCCCGTCTCCATCGCCATCCACGTACATGCGTAATATCGCGAATTTGTTCGGTCCAATTGGTAAAATCTCTCCTGCGAGAGATATTGAAGGAAACGAACGTAAATCTAGCGATTTTTCTATGATTGATCCTATTCAGTCGCCGTTCAAAACGACTACCGGATCTTCAGAATCCTGCAGGAACTTTTCCGTAACTCCGGAAGACTACTCGACCGATCGAAAAAAAATAGAAGTACAAAATGATAATATGAAGCTAAATCGATCGAACGAGTATCAAGGAACCGAAGATCTATCAATTTGTAAATCTGAATTTGGTGGAATGTTAGACATGACCACAATGCATAAGAAGCAACCGCAATCGCAAGTCGGTGATATTGGCGATTCGTTGAATTTATCGAAAGATCGTCAGTAGACTTGCAACATTGATCAGTATTTTACGATTGTGATTATTTCTGTACATTTATATGATATTGTCCGTCTAAAATTGTCTCTCTGCATAAACAGATTTAAACGTGATTTATATTTTCGTTTACTGGTTGCGCAATATTTATATACGAATTAAATTATTTTTTGTAACTTTGAAGACATTCAAATCAATGGGAATAATTTTCACATTCATTGTACTTAATGAACAAATGTTTTTTAACAACCTGTTTCATTTATTTATATAAATACCTTTGCAATCTTTTCATCTTCCTAACGAAAGTAGCACGTTTGATATACGTGTGGAAATTATAGATAGATAGATATATAACTTATGATGTATTATATATATTGATATAATTTCGAATAGTATTGCACCATTTTATGCAGTAGTGTTAGTCTAAATATATGTATATTTTCCAACGTATGAATCAGTACATCGTAAATTGTCGAGCGCATCTTCTGTCAGAGGATATCAGGTGCATCAGGTTTAAAATCGAGAAATATAATTTCCTTATCTGCATTCGTATTGGTAGTTCCAAAAGTATATAGAAGTTCCAGATAAAATCGTACGCTATAGCAGTTAGGTTACCTAGAGTTAGAACATGCTGTGTTCCGAAAATCTTGAAGCATTTATTTAAAAAGGTTCCTTATACGAATTAATATGTTCCGACCAGCAAGAAACTTATTATCTACTTTGAATCGTGTTACGGAATGCCGTGCCATACATGCTAGCAGTCAGAATTTATCAGAAATCACGGAATATGAATGTAAGCATTTCATTTTATGCAATTGTAATATTTTGTTAATTTTCATATAATAATGTATGGCTGATTTGTAGCTGTTATCTCAGACGAATACAAAAGAGGGCCTGCCGAAGGCAGAGCCCTTTATCTGGATGCCCAATCGACTACTCCACTGGTAAATATACGATGAATTAGAATACAGCTCTTGAAACTTAAATTGAAATTTTTTTTTATTTTTATACAGGATCCACGGGTATTAGATAAAATGATGCCTTATTTGACATCATATTACGGCAATCCACATTCCAGAACTCATATGTATGGGTGGGAAACAGAAACAGCAGTAGAACTTGCTCGTAAAGTTAGTATTACTTATAACTTAAGTTTCTTATATTCATTGAAAAGAAGTCATAATTTAACAGAATGTTGATTAAACATTTTATTTTTTAATAGCAAGTAGCCAAGTTGATAGGTGCAGATAATAAGGAAATTATATTTACATCTGGTGCAACAGAATGTAATAACATAGCTGTTAAAGGTGTCGCAAGGTTCTACAGAGGAAAAAAGAATCATATTGTGACAACCCAGATAGTACGTTTATTGTACTGAACTGTTAATTAAATATCTTACGTTATGAATTAATTGTTATATATAATTTTCTAGGAGCACAAATGTGTGTTAGATTCCTGTAGAGCCTTGGAAGCAGAAGGATTTGATGTAACTTATATTCCAGTAAAACCAAATGGCCTGATTGACCTTAATCAATTAGAAGATGCGATTAAACCGACCACCTCTTTAGTTTCTATCATGATGGTAAATAATGAGATTGGTGTGCAACAACCAGTCGCAGAAATTGGTGCTATTTGTAGGTAAGGAAAGGTGTATTGTAAAGGAATGCTAAAGAAAAAATTTTATGCTCAACGATGCTATTAATTTTATAGGAAAAAGAAAGTATTTTTCCACACAGATGCAGCTCAGGCAGTTGGAAAAATTCCGATTGATGTTAATGCTATGAATATTGATTTGATGTCTATTAGTGGTCATAAAATATATGGTCCAAAAGGTACATTTAAAACTCATCATATGTACATGTTTCATATTTGAATAATTATTGGAATTTTAAGGCATTGGGGCATTATATGTGAGAAGAAGACCAAGAGTACGTGTCGAAGCAATTCAGAGTGGTGGTGGTCAGGAAAGAGGTATGAGAAGTGGTACTGTACCTGCACCTTTAGCAGTAGGCATGGGAGCAGCTTGTGATTTAGCACAAACAGAAATAGAGGTAATTTTAATTATAAATTATAAATATTTTGTCACATACTAATACCTAATTAAATTTGTTATTTTTTTCCAGTACGATCACAAATATATTACGAATCTTTCAAATCGATTGATCGATAAAATAATGTCAAATCTACCTCATATTATACGAAACGGAGATCCGGTTGCTTGGTATCCTGGATGTGTAAATTTATCTTTTGCATATGTGGAAGGAGAATCTTTACTAATGGCATTAAAAGATGTTGCTTTGAGCAGTGGTTCTGCATGTACTAGTGCAAGTTTAGAACCAAGTTATGTTTTAAGAGCAATTGGAGCATCAGAAGATCTAGCACATTCCAGTATTAGGTAAATTGCGTTTACGACGTGATATTAAATGAGGTAAACATAATGTCTTAATGATTGTTTATTTGCGTAGATTTGGGATTGGTCGTTTTACTACAATTGAAGAAATCGATTTTACCGCAGAAAATACGATTCGACATGTTAAAAGACTTCGAGAAATGAGGTACATCTTACTCAGTTATAATATATTTATTTGGTATGAAAGCCCACCTTATTTACGTAATTTCGGCTATGAATATGAAAAGCGCGGTGATTATAATAAACGGAGGGCATAAATTCATTGTTGGACGTTTCTCAAAATTAAGAATATACAACCTTAAATATTAATTGTAATACATAAATAGTAATGCTTATTTGAACTGTTGATTTTGCAGCCCATTATGGGAAATGGTTGAAGAGGGAATTGATTTGAAAACTATCAAATGGACTCAGCACTAATGACTATTTGCCACATAGTTTTAGCTATCTGATTATATAGATAGTATGGATTAAATGTACAATGATGCTGACCGTAAGTTACATAAATAGATCGTTTTATTAAGTAAACTAATTTTCAATGTGTAATAAACGTTTATTTAAAATCGTTTGCTTTCGCAACTTTTGAGATCTGACTATAATTGTATATAAATTTTATTGATATTCCCCCTTTTCCATCCATTTTTCACTTTATGATACTTTCCCTCATAGGAAAGCTAGCCGTTATAATTACTTGATACAAAGAAGGTACCTTTACTCTTCACACTTTATTGTTGTGTGTCGAGTTGTTTCATGTTATAAAAAATGTTGTATCATGAGCATACACTTGCTAGTGTTTATTATTTAGCACAAACATGATGGGTCAGCAGCTTCATCAATATATGAAATTTTGAACCTATCTTTGTCCATTTCATGCAATTCCATACGCGATCTGTTAGCTTCCACTAGATGTTGTGCTATATCTTCGAACATTTCATGTATTCCTTCTCCAGTTTTACACGACGTCTTATATATACCAGAAATTAAATTGTGACATTGCTCACTGTAACAAACAATAAATTATGCTTCTTTACTACGTATATACATATATCGGGCGCAACAGGTACTGTTCTAGTCGTACGAAAATCCCCGAGTGACTTGTTTTGCGACGCGGACAGTAGGTTCCGCTTAAACTCACCAAAATTGTTCCATTTCTGCATCTGTAACTTGTGGAGCTGTGCTCTCCAAGTCACTTTTATTGCCACACAGAAATATCTTTGCATTTTCAGCGTACGTAACAATATCAAGTAAATGCTGAGATAAAAGGTGGAAAGACGACGAATTATCTAGCGCAAAAACTAAGATAGCAGCTTCTGCAAATTTATAATAGCTCGACGTTACTGATGCGACTCTTTCCATTCCACCTGTATCCCATAATTGCAACTATAACATAAAATGGAATCGAGTATTTAATGAAAATATAAGTACCAGTATATTGTATATCTGAAATAAATAACGTTTCAACACACAAGAATATCCTATGTACGTATGATATATTTATAAAATGAATTACGAACAAGCAAAGTAAACAGATTAACGCGTTTAATTCGGTTTCAAGGATCGTGAACATATACGTATATATATATATATATATATAAACACATTACTCGTATTCGCCTGTCTTCAACGACATATTCTTTATCGATATTATCAAGACCCAGTGTCGATTTTCGATCGTTGCTTGCTATAAAACTATTGTTCGCGAACCGCCTAAATATAGAAGTCTTCCCGACACCGTATTCCCCGCACAGAATAACTTTCTGCTCGGTTACTTTAACAGTAGCCATGTTAGGCTTATGTCACTTCGCCGGTTGTATCGAAATACAAAAGCAACAGCATCAGTAATAACAAATCATTATGCCTTCTTGCATTTTCCACGATGATGCGACATTTTATTCGGTGGTCATTCGCCTGTGCACACGCAGTCACTAATACGAGTGCAATGACAGTCGCGACAATAGAGATATTACACCGACAAAGGACCGTAAAATACTACTACCGTCGAACACCTATTCACATCGATACATTGCAAACGGATTTCTAACGAACTCGTAAACAGTTTTCGAGTAAACTTGTGTAATTAAACTGCGCTTTTAATGCGGTTATAATTAAATGTAACGAATTTAGATACGATTTAAAACTTCTACCAGACGCTCTCCAACTTTACAACGATAGATATTGTAATTTTAATTTGGTACAAGCGTCGCACACACAATAGTAGAACACGGTTGTAATTAAGTCTGAAATAATTAAACGAGATTTCACTTTTACGATGAACCAGAATATTTTATATCGATTCGATGTATTTATTGTAAAATCTTAGATCACAACTTTCCCTCGTAATTCTTAAACGGGATCGAGGAATCGATTCGTTAAATTTAAACACTCATGGTAAAATTGCATCAAATTATTTGTGTAGTTTTAAAGTTAAAATAATATATGAATTAAATCGGTTTTGTAAAAGAACATATCAGATTCCGTAATAATTAACTTTAAATCCAACAATTATGTAATAGAATTCAAAAATCGTACCATAAGGTGCTGCCACCTACAGCGAATTAGTATAGGAATTGTAAGCATAGCGTGTGTTCAGTCTTCAGCTGTTTAGATTTCTTATTTGATGTTAATTGTTTCAATGTTGCCGCGTACTTTTAACATAATTGTTTCTACATCGTTGTTTTCACTGTGTAAATAACGAATTTTCGTCATGGTGCTAAGTGAAGTGGACAAATTTCTTCACGAATTAGAAAAAGCCGAATTGGAGGTAGGTACATCGTTTAAGAGACTTCTGATCTAGGTTATACGGACTGTTGCGTTCCATTTTATCGAAATATCAATAAATATTATAAATATTTATTTATTCGATATTTCTTTTTTTTTTTCAGGCACCCGGTGGAGTTGCATCAGCTCAGACGTATGCTCAATTATTAGCCGTATATCTTTATCAAAATGATCTGTAAGTACAAAGCCGTAATCATTATTCCTTTCATTCTGCATTTAAATGTCTGTAAAAAATGAATTAATTTTTCAATATTAATAAAATCGTACACTTTATTCCGCAAATTTCTGACATGCAGTATTTGCGTATTTTTATAATTAAGTTGTTTGTATATATCATGCTGACGCCATCTGCAAATCTGTATCATGCTTGCGAAATGTAATTTTTTCCTAAATAATGTTTTTAGCGATAGTTGAAATAAAACTTTTCTAATCGTTCTTTCATGTGTAAGTATATTTCATTAGGTCTTTCTATGTTTCTTTCTACACACAGGAGCGATAATATGTATGCATTCTTCATCGAACTTAATGGCGGGTTTTTTAAAAAGAGTAACTAACCTATAGCTATGTTTCACTTTCTTTATACTGCGATTATGTTTCGTTAAAAATCCACACGACGACTAATCGATCGATTTTATGGGTTACGCGTTTGCTGTTCGCATGGCGCAACGATTTTAATTGCACGATCGTGAATTTTATTGTTGCAGTTTACTAATTTACTTTTATTTCAGTAATTTGCCACACTTATTATTATGTCACTATATTTGTTACATCTCGTTGATAATTTCATATGTTTATCGACTATACATCTGAATATTTAATTTAACGAACGAACTTATCTTTTTTATAACGAATTACCCTTTGTATTTTCAGTCTTTTTTAATATTTCGTGCAATTTATTCCTATTAAATATGTGGTTCCCTTTTTTTTTTTAATTCAACAAAGTTTCTAACAAATACTTAGCTTTTTACAATATATTAACAATACTTCAACGACACAAATTCGTTCCTTGTAAGACCTGCACGAGTGAGTTTTCGATCCGTTTTATTTGATCGAAAAATCGCCGCCGCAGATGCAACGCCAAGTACCTGTGGAAGCGGATACCAGCAGACCTGAAGACCGGAAGTGCGGAACTCAGCCAGATATGGGTTGTAGGAGAGCGTATGTGGCAAAGGGACTGGCCTGCCGTTCACGTCGCCCTTAATACAAAATGGAGCAAGGATGTTTCCGATATCATGGCTGCTTTAAAAGGTACATATCGTGAGAATAGTTAAAATAAGCATATAATACTCTGCGCGCCTATTTGAAATTGATTTTGTTCTTTAATTTCTTGAAAGGCATTTTATGCATTAGACCGTTTTTTAATATTTTTTAGAATAAAGTACACCTAAATAACTTAAGCTTCACGTTCAGCTTCGTTCCGAATGAACTCGATGCCTGTGTCGAGACATAAATTCTTGTTCGTTCTTTCAGATAACGTTCGAGAAAGAGCAATCGTCTTAATATCTAAGGCTTATTCATCGTTGGGTTTAACCGTGTTCGCGTCGATGACGGGCTTAACGTTGGAGGAAGCGCGTCTGGTCGCCATCGAAAGGGGCTGGACCGTGGATGGCTCGATGGTTCAACCTTGCAAGATCGAGAAAGAAGAAAGCAAGTTCAACAGCGAGGTCTGTCTTACCGAGGATCAGCTGTACAAACTGACTCAATTCGTGTCTTTCTTGGAAAACTGAACAAGCAACAACGATTCGTCAGTGACGAGGCGCACGGAACACGAAGACTCGACCGACAGTACTTTAAACTTAGTTTTACCTCGTAATCATATTATATAAATGAGGAAGTGTGCTTCAAAGGAGGCACCTGTGTTCCTTTCCTAAGTATATACCTCGGTCTACCTACGCGTCCTGCCCATTCAATCGGAAGATTCATTCGATGAAGCTCGCTGGAAGCGTGGTGTCAACAACTCGATTAATCAATAACCGGCTGCTGCGTGAGGGGAAACTGGCATTTTCTAGAAGAAGTACCTTCCACGGAGAGAGGAGAAGAAAAAAAAAAAAATCCGCGGATCCAATCACGGTTTCTAACTTAATATATTTACATACGTTTCGATGAATCAGTGTTCATTTTAGCATTAAAACAACTGGAACGAATTATTCTGTTGTACAAAATAATAATTACGGATATGGTACAGTTACCGTCCTGATATAGCGCCCCACGTATAAAATTTTGCTTGCCTTCATCATTCAATATTTTCCATTAATTGTTTCACTCCCTCTGGGTTCATTCTTCCAGACCAGATTTATCTCCCCTTTCAAGTGTTGGTACTTTTTTTTTCTTTTTCTTTAATTCTAACGTATTAATTTCTTCGTTAGATTCGTCAGAAGAGGACTCGCAGAGTCTATCGATTTAAAAAAAAAAAAAAAAATCGAGATCGAATTGCGTAACCAACTAACATAAGATCCTAGAGCGATAAAGTCATGGTAGCTAGGGGAAAGGGTGATCTCGAAACGAGTCGCTTCGATCGCGCGTGAAAGCAAGCGGGTGTATCGTGCTCGGCGAGGCCGTTTGAAAAATCCGTGCGAGGAGATTCTGCCGCGGGCATTGCGTCACGCAAATCGAATCCTCGCGGGTCAGAAAAATCACGGACGGATAGGTATGCCCGGTTAGGCTCGTACCTCGTGGCCCTCGACATGCCTCCGAGTAATTCTCTATGAAATCGATTCTGACCGTCCCGTATTGTAAACGCTGAATATGCACAATCGCGCGGCGATTGCGTAACGCTTAGATATCCTCAAAGAAAACGGTTTCCACCAGTCAGCAGGTAGCCGGCGTGTGCACCAACCGTCATTGGTGTCGGTTGCTCTTTTTTGGCTCCGCTATACTCTAGAAAGTTGTTGCACCGGTATCACCAATCCTACACGATACGCGAGTTTCATATTTTACGTGGTATACGCTGCTGCGCGTAAATTTCCGTATAAATTGACACGATACTCGAAAGCGCGACACTTGTGCACTTGTTCGATTCTTACCTTCTGTTTGTTACATTTGATACCATTTCCGCGGAAATAGGAGCGTTCCGTTTCAAGTAATACAGGGTTGATCGATGAGCAATACTTTTATTGAAGTACTTTTGATACGTTATCGAAGACTCTCCGAATATTTGTAAATTCAGCGTTGCGGAAACGTGGGAAGAAATGAAAAGAAAAGCCTCCGACGTATCTGGAAGGCGTTCCCACGCGTTCGTACCACATCAAAGAGCCTATCCTAGCCGCTGTTTATATCAAGAACGTGCGATCGGCGCAATAATCGGTATCGAAAAAGGCGTTCGGTCAGCGGGGGGTTGCAAAATGGTTAGGATGTAGCTCAGGATGAGGATGACGGTGCCGACCCTGTAATACGTACAAGAGGCTCGTTGCCACGGCGTATTCTGTTCACTGTGCCTTTGAATAATGCAGATTCATCGTCGTTCCAACGAGCGATGATTGCATCGCGATATCGCGCCGTTTCTTCGTACTTTTTTATCCTCCCTTTTTCACAAGCTCAACGATGCTTGGATAGACAACGAGCGCAATTATCGGGAGAGGGTGAAGCGGTCTTCCGAGAGTATCGTCACGAAATGCTTTGTGTTTAGAATTTCTAGTACTTCGAAACGTTTGAATATCGTGTTGGTCTTAAAAGAATTTCGTAAATAACTAAGGATGATTGCGTGTTCAGACAAGTTAGAATAAATAATTGTAGACGTTGGGAGAAACCAGGATAAATAATTCGAATAAAATATTCCGATTAAGTCGTTTTACAAGTTTTTTGAATCTCTTCGAATTAACATACTTTTTGATTTCTTTTTTTTTTTTTCTTTTCCTTTTTGCAACACGAAGATTAATTGTTTGAAGTGTAAATTAACTATCGAATACCTTGTACACCAAGTACACCAATTTTTAGCGGTGCTTCACGACGAATCGAAGCCTGATTATAAAAGAAAATTAACCGGATCCAAGCGATCAGACGCTACTCCCTCGAGTGTCTGCATGGTTTCTAGAAGCTTGTGCGCTCGGTACCATCGAGTATTACTAAAGACGAGTACTAGTTTGCAACATAAAACGCGAAGGTGAGAGGCAAGAGGGAAGACCCGGGTTACCAGTTACCTTACCTGACCTCCCCTCGTAAGAGTACGCGCCGGTGACTCGCGTCTTCTTTCCCGAGAGCGTAGCCGTGCCGCGGCCTGTTGCGGTGACCTTTGCACGTCGCGGAAAACGCCGATGCTCCGTGAGCAGCGAGCGAGTGGCACGAATCGAACGCGACTAGTCGATTTCGAAAGTCTCATCGCGGCGGAAGAGCCATCGGGGTGAGACGACGGGGACGAGGAGGATGATGATAATGATGAAGAACAAGTAGAAGACCGAAGAAGAATGTTCCCCTTCGTTTAACTATCGACGTTCCTCGTTAGGCCACTGTTAGATCCGTTCGAACGGAGAAACAAGGGGTGTTTCGACACCTGTCCGCCCCTTATTCTTCAAAGACAAGGTCATTGGTAAACGTGTTTATACGAAGGGTAGTATGGTGAATAGTAGAGTGTGGTGAAATGTCGGTCATTAAAAATTTTCAGTGTGAATTTGTAAAGGAGACAAATTGTCACTGGAAACTTAGTTATCGGTGAATAATTCATGAGAGGTCAGTTTAATTTACTGGTTACGAGGGATCGAATATGCATCGTATAAAGTAAAATGGTTAGTAAGGTGTATAGCTGTATCTTCGAAGATTGTATATACTTTTTTTCCTCGGTTTAGTTCATCCATTTTCTTCCTAGTTATTACATTTCCGTTGCAAAGTGAAATGACGGTCACGATACGATGACAATGTTTCACGGTACTCAATCATCCAGTCTAGTTCCTAGATTGCGTAACACAGCAATCCGCCTAGTCAGAGATCACATCTGAACCATGATCCAGAGTATCCACCTCCATTGCTCATTCTCTTGATCTGATCCTACCTTTTTCACCCTACCCGATCAACTTGCCATCCTCGATGGTACATATTAGCACTTACTTCGTGGAAAAAAGTCAGGCCCACCTGCTATCGAACTGAAAAACATTCGAATCGACTGGAACAATAAGCTCGCTGGACCACTCTCTGCGGGGGTTGTACCGTTAAGAGTACGACGACGTGTCTATGGTCCGAGCAGAAGGAGAGAACAGTCGATGAAAGAGAGGGAAAAGGCACAATTGAATGTTGGCGGACCCGTGGGCGGGACGCAGTTCGATTGTTTCTTTATCGCGATCATCCTCGCTCCTTCTTCTACGACGGAGCAATGGCAATCTCACCACCGATCCGCACAATCATTCGTGTACTTCGTAGATTTCTATATCGTAGCCTGTATCATTGTCCTTGTTGCGTCGCGCGACGCGTTGGTTCGCGCCGCGTTCTCGGTGGGTGCGCTCAGAATGCACCTTCTCCGCGGCATTCCACGTGGAAAGAAAACCGATCGTTACCTTTTGCACAATTGCATCTTGTGGAACGTAACGGTGATCGGTCGGGGGATCATCGATTCGTCTCGATCAAGACACCCCCGCAGAATCTTTGAACGAAACCTTAATCCTGCCTCCTATGTCGTGGCATTTCCAACGAGAATCAAGCTCGTGCTCGGCTTCGTGAGAAACGAATTTTGGGGAGCGTCTGAGCCAGCTGAATCTTAATGGATTTTAGAAGAACAATAACGTAGACGAATGATAGTTTGACGTAGAAACCACGGCTGTTGCCTTTATCGTGTAGACTTTCAGTTCTAGATCCTTTGTCTGGGAATGTCCGATCGAAGTATTCCCAACCTGAAATATAATACGCAACAATGCTTTCCCGTGGCCCGCATTCGTTGGCCCCGGCCACCCCTTATATTGTGGCTCGCTAGATTACGGTCGATCAACGATAATCGAATTACCCGTGCCTACGAAATATTCTAAATAAGGCGTCTCACGCGGTTTAAGAGACGGATAACAGACCGTGTTACGTAACGGGGATGAAGGAGGAAAAGAGAAACCGAACTCGCAACACGACTGAATTTAGCCTGTATTAGGAATTCATGACTATCGAGGAGAAATTGGCCGTGACGCGGTACCGTGACAAATACGAGGATAAAGTTCTACCAGCACCCTGGTTAACACGATAAACCTCCTCGGATTTGCAACAATGCCTTGTCATGACTGGCTAGACAAAAATCAGAATCCTTACTATCCTGTAACTGGAACATCTTTCATCTGAAACACCAACAATCTTGTCATGTTCATCGTTCTGGTACCAAGCAGTTAACAGCACGAGGTTGTTTGTGGAACAAAGAAAATAACAAGTAATATGAATTTTGCTAATCTCTGCTTGGACTTTCGACTCATAGAACAGGAGACGTCTAGACACTTGCGGCTCCAATCGAGTAGAACTCGTTTCACCGACTGGTCCAGCTATTAGTTCGACTGACTTTTGATGTTCGAACTACTCTCGGTATTCAGCTCCCTGCTTCCGTCTAAATATTTTAATTCGCCAATTATCCTGACTTACACTATAGGAATCGAGAAAACTACTACATAATTTACCAGAAGATAGGTATAGAACTTCGTCAACGAGTCTACGAAGGCTTCCACCGAGGTGTCCGATGTTGAATTACTCGGTTTCCCATGGAAAGTAAAGGGAACCGTCTCCAAATCGTTGGAATACCCGATGGTGTACCAAGCTTTTCCAAGGGTTACGATCTTCGAAGCTGATAGTTCCCTCCCTTGGTTGCATCGGTGGCACGCCACGCGGCGGCTGCATAGCGCAGCGTGCGCGCATGGCGGACGCAGACTTCTGGGATTTCGCAAGCACGGCACTCTCGCCACTCCGGAGATAAAGAGAAATACCTGAGAAGGTGCAGGTGAGGTAAGGCGCAATGAGGCGGCGAGGGGGAGAGGAAGAGGAGGATAGCTTCTCGCTGGCGACCTAACACAAGAGTTGCAGAAAGAAGAGTGAGAGGGGAGAGGAATCGGCGGGAAGAAAGACAGAGGAGAGCGTTCAACGGGAGAGAAGGCAGAGAACGGAATATGGGATCACCTAAGGTTAGGGTTCGCGATGCTGCGCCCACGTACCTATTGTCTCTAACTTTCGTGCGCTGCGGGAAAAAGGACGCGAGTTGCCTACGGTGTATAGAGCGCTGCGCCACGTGCATCGTCGACCCCTTCTTGCCATGGGATGCTCTGATATTCTATTTCCTTGAGAGACAGAGAAAGATGGGTCTTTCGAGCACGTAAAACGAACATCGATCCGTCTTAGAATCTTCGCCAACTTCGCGAAATTAATAAATTTGATTAATGTTTTAACAGTCAGAAGGAAAACTGGATGCTTCTGAAATGACGACGATCTTCTGCGTTGGAAAATTTCGTTGATGTGTTCGTTTCTTTTGATAAGATGGTGAACGATTGGAGAATTATGCAGCGACCGTGAGAAGTCCTTCAGCGTACGTATATTTTTATAACAGAGGATCCTGTAGCTGGTGAATAATCACTATCGATTGTAATATCCCGAGAACATTAATGTAACTCACGGTTTATTTTCGCAAAATCCTTTTGAGGGATGTTCTACAGCTGTGTCGTCTAGTTTATAAACGGATCAGTCGAATGACAATTTCCAATTTTCATACAATTGACGAATGTCGACAGGTGTGTCGTTTAGATAAATTATATAGATATATTTAGATAATGTAATTATACAAGATATTGGACAGGAGTATCTTCTGTCGGCGATATTTCGGGTTGTCGATCTCAAGCTATTCTAATCGCTGACCCACTGATAAATCAGGTGCACTTTTATTTATTACGATGGATGCACCGAGCACGGTCCACGTCGGCTCGTTAGAAAGATCATTTTTAATTGTGACATGTTGCCACGGGACGATATTGAACCGGTTTTAATCTGGTTAGTCTGTGACGTCATCACCAATACACCTGTCATCTTCACATGCCCCGAATTTGTCACCGCCGCCGTCATCGATAAGGGAGCTGATGAAATAGTTAGTTGCTCGTTTCTGAACAATTTTT
This sequence comes from Ctenoplectra terminalis, assembly GCA_019453375.1. NCBI lineage: Eukaryota > Metazoa > Arthropoda > Insecta > Hymenoptera > Apidae > Ctenoplectra > Ctenoplectra terminalis. The sequence continues at coordinate 67,657 of SMSQ01025832.1, read as the reverse complement.
TTTCTTCTTTCGTTACAGTCATCGGACATATTTATCAGTTTCTCTCATCGCGGGTCATCTTTGAGACTCTGATGCTGTTGCTGAAACAAGGAAACAGGTTTCACTCGATGCGCTCGCTTTCGATTCCGAGCGCAAAGCACCGAATGAAATTTGAATTAAATCTGCTGGTGTTTACCGAGGATTTGCCTTGTAACGTAATGGCGCTGACATTTTTAACACTATTCGTTGGATTTCACGGAAAATTGCTCGGTAAACGTGCAAATCTGCAATAGCTGTATCGTATAGTAAGTAAAACGATTTGTTATAACGACGGTCGTCGCGATGCAACTTACTTTTGCAGGAATTTCCTCGTTCTTTCATTTTTTTTTTTTTTTTTATTAATCTGGTTAGTCATTAAATTTAAAATATCGTTGTCTTCTCAGAAAGGAAGAATATTGTGGAAGTAGTTCCGATTATTTAAATTTTGCATCGATCGGTGAATTACGAGGTACTATTTTGCCCAAAAATTTCAGTCCATCGACAGTGAGGAAATACTTTTCAACTCAAATAACAATGGAGACCGTAAATGAATAGAGCGCTAGGAAATCTGGTGACTCTAGGTCTGTTGTGCCGGGTGGCGGCCACCAACGTTGCGCACGATTCTGCCCGATGGTTCCCACCTACTGTAACCGCGCGATCGTCGGCTCTAAACGTATCACAGTTCTTTAACAATCGTCCTGAACAAACGTGCTTGTAATTAGACACGATATTCGTGTCAAACGCGAGCTCGAAAGACTTTCACGAAAGGCAGAACGTCGACCGTGCGGTTGTGTTTTGCAACTCGTGGCGATCATCCGTTCTGATCATAGTTATACGGATTTTTCTTCAAATCAACAAGTGTTCGGTATAGTCTTCGCGTACGTTCCCTTTCCTTTTTTCTTTCACGTTATACAATATTACGGAATATTGGAAATTCCTTTGATAATAACCACTCACGTGGAAACTGGTCAATGTCATTACCGTTTCTCATGCGTAGGAGTATCTTCTCGGTTTCTTTCTTTTCTGTCGATTATCGACGCTCGATCGGCCGGCCAGCCACGGTACGCCTATCATCGGTACACTTACGTAAATTTAAAGGGTTAGAGACTTGGAAAGTCCCATCGATGACGCTATTCTGAGAACCGTTAAGTGGCGAACGCTTACACATTGTTCGCCGGTGCTTCGATCCGCCCTCCGTTGTTGCGCTTGATTCTTTAAACGATCTTATTGTTCGGTTTCGCTCGCGTGTTACTTTTCATCGGAGAAAATAAATAGGCACGTAGCGTAGCTGTTGCATCACGGACAGATATGCCTGCAAAAAGTTTTTAGGGAACGCAACGTGGGTTACGTTGAGGTTTCGCAATGGAGTCTTGAGTGCATCAGTTATTATCGAAAGCAGAGAGCAATCCGATCTTCGAGTGGTACTTTACGAGATCGCGAATCAAGTTAGGGTACAAATCGAGACTTAGTATTTAGGTTCGATCTAAAAACTGTTTTCTTTCTTTGACAAAATATCAAGCGGTCCTATTGGAAAGTTCAGCGTATACCACCGGCGTTAATTTCGATTCTTTTCCACTGTTCCCGTTTAAAGCGCCGTTTCCGGGTGTTCTCGTGCATCGCATCTGAAATCGCGGATTCGCATCGTGACTGGGCTCGCGGTTTGACTCCGTGTTTATCTGGAATCTAATCGGTTAATTAAGCTTTTAACGGGATGGGCATCGCGTGGTTGAAAGCAAGGACGTTGTTGGGTCGCGAAAGTAGCGAATTCTTCTCAATCTAGATAAAATTATCCTTCTTCCCTCACGATCTCTCATAATCCTTTCCTAGTGGAACAAATGATTCCCGGGTCTTACACCTGGGTTATAAATTGAAGATAATTCCTGTTTCTTAATTAGAAGTTCTTTCTTTTTCTTTTCCAAACTTACATCTTATGACACGAGGTACAACATATTTTCTGAATCTTCATACTTTCCAGCTCCCATTCATCTCGAACTGGACCGATCCGCAGCTGGTGCCTTTTCCAGAGACCAGCCCTGCGCTCCTTTACCCCCGATATCTCAGCCCCTCTCTCTAATCGTTCACGCAGTAATCGTTTGTGTCCCACTTAAGTTGGATAGCGTGGGATAGGCCCTTGGGAGATGATAATTACACGTCGCGCTGCGGGTCGACCTACGGGCATGCCGGCACGACCGTATCGTACCGTACGTTACGGCCGTGCACTCTCACCGGTACTCTCTGTCCTCGCCTCTCTCTTTCCTTTCCACGCTGTCTGTCTCCTTCTGGTCCTGTGAGCCACGACTGGTCGGCTTAGGCGTTCGACACTGTGCGGTACTCTCTGTACTATCATCGCCGGCCGTTCGTGTCCTCGCCACGAGTAGTACCGGTAAGTACCGGGGTCGAACGCGCTAGCTGCACCGGTGCGACCTCAGTATCGCGCTATCGCCGAGCCCTCGCGCGAGTAACGCCGCGATTAGCGCGCATAATCGACCGGTTCGAGCATGTCGATCTTCTCTCCTCTCTAGGAAATTCTTTCCATCGCTCTCGTTTCTTCTCGAGTTCCTCCATTTCGGTGGAAAACATGAATTAGGTCACAATTTCTCACGATGTAGACAAAAAAGTGTGCAAAAGCATCATAGAATATACCAAAGATTCTCCTACGTTTCATCGTGGAGCAATCGACGTTTCTTTAATCCTCTTTGAGTTTCCACTGCATTACCTGTGTGTACATAATTGATCGCGTGATCAACAGCCGCCGAGAGGAGTTTCGGCGCGATTTTGAGCGGTCAGGATTGTCGTCGTCGCACGGCATCGGTGAATTGGCTATAATATGATAATAGCACGAGGCACTCCCCACGGCGGGTCCTGTCTATATACGTTCGCCTTCGTCTTCGAAGTGAAAGGCGGGCGAGTCGCGGCGAGCACGCTAGTTTATGCCGCGCTAAGCCTATGTCTATGCCTATGTCTGAGCTATGCCTGAGCTATGCCGGCACGGCACGGTTGCCGCAAGGTCCCCACCGCCCCTCATCGGGTCAGAGGTCGGCTCACCCACTCCCCTCCTGGCCCTTCACCTCCTGTCCTCCATCCTCTCGCCTCTCAGCTCACAGCTCTTACTCTCCTCGCGTTGATCTCTCGTTGTCTTTTCACTCCTCTGCTTCACCGTCTCGCTTCGACTCTAGTTCCCTCCGTTCCCTCTGTCTCTGCCATTTTTTTCCACCTCTGCTGAGGTGTCTGTCTCTGTTTCACCTGGTCGTGACGTAGTCGTTGGTTCGTTCCTGTAAAAGAACGGGCCAACAGGATCTAGCCTCGCGGACAGATGCGCGATTGGGTCGCCGGAGACGCGCTCGGATCCATTTGGACGATTATCCTCGACGCATCGGTCGTTGAAATTGCTAAGACCGGCACGCACGTGTCGTGAAACTTTCGCGAATTATTATCGTTGATTATCCACGGTTTTACGACCACATTTTGTTCACCTGGTTTTCGTAATTGTTTGGGAGGTTAAAACAGGTCGTTATTCTTTCGGTTGGAAAAGTCTGATCGTGCGGTTGCACGGAGAACGGAGCATGGGAAACGTACCGGTGGACATGCAAGCGCGTCTCTGGCATTCCTCCACCAGCTTACACGTTCGTGTAAGCGACATATGCATATCGCCTCTCGAGGATGCACCCTCGTACACGTGTTCCGCGTGGAATACCGTGTATGGATGATAACGCATCCTTTCGCCACTGGAGATATTGCGAGAGCCTCTCAGGAACGCATGAGCCATCGGAAAAGTTGGTAAACTTGCGGTGTATTTTCTCTTCACGCGTTAACGCGTACTTGAGACGAGATTACGTGGAACGAAACGAACGTGTTTCTTTCTTACGCAACCTATAGAGCGTTTAAAAAAAAAAAAGGGATTCGTCTTTCTTCGCGTTAAAAAGATATATACGCGTGAATAATTTTATTTACATTCTTAGATCGGACGAGTATTTTATTCGTTTTTATTTTTAATTTCAAGAGACAGCTCCGCAATGCGATAAACCTAAAATATTCTTCTGGATCCAACGACGATCCAGCGGACGGATGCTAGCGTCTATAGATCAAGGAGAAGAGACCGCGGCGGCTGGATAAGATAAATGGCGTCGGTTGGAGTAAAAGCGCGTTATAACTGCGGGGAATAAATATTGGAGTAGGTACACGGGCGGTATTACCATACAATACGCATACCGCGTAGAGTGATTTCGCGGGCCACGCAAGGGTGCGACGCTCGATGTTGTTGCTCCTAGAGCCGTTTCTGCACACGCTCAGGTCTCGTGCCGTATACCGAGCTCTCTCCTTCTCCGCTTAATCGCCATTAATCACCGCGATCTTCCACCCAGTCCCACGCAAGCAGCCTCGCGAACACGATATCGAAATACCGGGGAATAGGTCTTACCCCGGCACCGAACTTACCGTGAAACGCGAGTCTGTGTTCCGTTTAGCCTCGACACACCATGGAAATTCTTCTTTTAGTTCTTCTTCTTCTTCGAATGGAAATTGCCAGTGAATTTTCAATTGGGTCATTCCATGCCTATGTAGAAGCTTTCGTATAATTTTTTAAGTTCGAAAACTTAAACTTATTTCTCGTTCAAATTGAAGTTATCGGAGTAAGGGTTAGGTTTAACGGTAACTTGTTCTAATGTTTTCCATCGTTATTCCTCCCTTCTCTTTTGTTGCATCGATGTAAATTCGTATTAAAAGAAAATAATGATATCAAATTTTGTTTAAATATTCGATAAATACAGGAAACATTAATAGTCGCACGCGAATGGTCGACGAGGAAAAGAGGTGTTGAAGTACCTGGATTCAAGCATCCCCGATTCCGGCCGATCAGCGCGTCCTTTCCTTCATCGCCCGAAGCGATCGTCCTCTCTCTTTCGTTTCTGTGCAGGTGACAGGTGAAACGACCTATACGTGCAGGACAGCGAGGTCGTGCACCATTCGCCGAGGATACCTAATTCCGGAGAAAAGGAGAGAACCGATCGAGGACTCGCGATGAGAATGTTTTAGAAGCGTAGGAGAAACCGTGTGCACCCAGCTCGACGGAGGTTAGTTGACGATTTTAATAGTGAACGGTGGTAAAATCTACAGGAATAAAAGAATCCTGTATTAAGGACACGTTTGCGATCGGAAAAATATGATTTATCGAACTACACGCAGACTTTATGTCCCTCCGGTTGTTCTCCGATATAGAAAAGTGTTAAAATCATGATATAGTGCTCTGTTGAGCTCGACTATCGACTCTATCTAATATCTTGTACACAGTGAGAAAATGTCGCGAGTGGACCATGGTGAAATGTGATTTCGCCTTTTTCTTTATAGCTTCAACATTATGTCGATTCCCGTTTTTTTTCCCCCCCCATTGATCTCGATATACAAGATCATATATTCAGGTAGCACGATTACTGCCAATCGGGGTCATATTTCAGGATATTTTTCTTCGAAATGATATTAATATAAATCAATTATAAATCACAAGCCTACTAACTTGCGCTACCGTCGATAGGCACACGGAGCGTGTCGAAAGTCACCGTGCGTCGATTCTTTTTGCATTGTTCAGTGATCATGAACGAAGGACAGACTTTTTAGTCCAACGATCTCAGACGTAAACAGTGATTTCACGATATCTATGGCCGGACAGCCGTGGCCGTGTAATGCACGTGAGATTAACAATCGATGATTCGAACGTCTATGAATTTCCTGTTCGTCCCATTAGATACTAATCCAACCGGCTAAAGATTATCTTCCGCCGTAATTAGAGAGGCGAAAGTGGTAGGTACGTGCGTCCTCGTAAACGCATAATTACTACTTGTCTCTGTGTCGGCACGATCAGAAGTCGGTGCACAAGGAGGGAATCTCTTACGATTACTTAATGTAAGTAATTGGCAAGAGCAGTGAGCAATATTACTTAACGTAAGTAAATCCAGTCGCGGCTCGGAGCTGCTTTGAACTATTTGCGACATGGAACATTTGAAACGCTGTTATATACGTTAAATCGATAAACGTTGACACGCTCGTTGCGAAATTGCGGGACGTGTGCTCCGTGCAGGGTATTAAGTATTCACCAGCGCATAGAATATTGCGTGTAGTGGCTGTTAAGACGAGCTTTACGGTATTTAATACTTTATCAGACTCGTCCGAGGAGGAAGTATCAATAATGGAGCTTCGACTTTCGTTCGTGATGGTAGACAAACTTAATGTTTAAAGTATAGATATTGAAAACGCTATAAACTAGTTTCAAGCAGCCTGCTATTTTGAACCTACGATTCCATTTGTAGCTCCGAATTTATCCGGGATGGTACCAAAATAAAATTCATTTCATCGAATTATGAAAATTCGAAGAAAATGGAATTTTCAAAGAGCAGTACATCAACGTTTGCGAACCCGATTAAACAAGTACCGCAGGATTATTCTTCAAAGGAACTTACAACATGCGACTGTCAGAAACGCCTCAAGTAACAAAATCGTGGACAATTATAGATCTGTGCTGGCAGCTAGATAAACATTCAGAGATAATGACAAACCGCGTGTGCAGGAGTTACAATGTGGATAGCAGGAAGCAGATACGGAATCTAAAAAAGTGTTCAGTCCGTTAACTATTCCTGACCAAGGCCAAGCAAAGTTGTTAACGACATTGTAGGCTCGACTGAGCGTTGCTAGCAGCGGTGGTTCAGCATTAGTCATCCGTCAAACACGATGAAACCCGTATTACGTGCATCCGCGAGTCACCATCCTCGAGATCGGATCTTGTCTTTTCTCCGTCTTTTACTACGATCCCTTTCTCGTCTGTACGATAAACCTATATATCTGCGATTTCACGCAACCGCTTTAACTGGCATTCTGCTATTTTCCCCTGTAGTGGTAGCGACCGGTCGCAGATCCTTTTGTTCTCCGCCAGATGATCGAACGCAGGGGCGATAGTCTCGAGAGAAGATCGTAAATCAGCGAAATTACACAGTGGCGTAACGGAAACTTAAAACCCCGCTGCTTTGCTCAAAACTTACACAGACCAACGTTTCAACGTCGTACGATTTAGCTGCGAGCATAGGTCTCTTCGGATCGTGATTTAAGATTTCTTGCTTGGATTCGTAGAGAAAATCTGCTAAGACTCTCCGCTACTTTCGAGAAACGATTTTTGGTTCTGGCTCAAAGACGATGCAACTCGAGTTAATTAAAACAGAAAGAGAAAGAGAGAAAGAGAGGAACGCTTAGAAACAGCGAGATGCAGATCCTCCAAAGTACAGGAATCACTGTCCCAGGTTACGTAACGAGAGATTCGTGTTACATAAACAATAAGTAAACGCGGGTGCCGATCTTCTTCTTCTTCTTCTTCTTCTTCTTCTTCTTCGCAAGATGATACTTTTCCGGTGATGCTGCGTTTCGAAATTGCGAGGTTTCAAATATGAGGAACCGCGAACAAGCTCCAGAGACAGCAGCTGTTTCCTTCCCCATTCAACTTCCAGGATCGCGAAATAGGATCGGTAATAACGGTATCCACGAGACAACGATATATTTCCTATACCCTGGTGCTAGAAATTTTTCTTAGCAACCGGTAGTTTCTCCAGGAGTTCTCGGACCATTGACCCACCTAAACATGGTGCAGCCTCGTCTCGAATCGTATCGTCCTGCGACGTAGCGCTGTCCAACCGGGCATAAACAATCCCGGTACAAGCACAGGAGGCTCCCTGACGGCTGGTGGAGAGTCGGAGAGGTGTTGTAGCTGGTCGGTGCAGGGAAGCATGCAAAAGACGACACCGAAAAACTATGGGAGAAAGTACCTGTGTGTCTTCGAAGGCTGAGGGGGACGACCTTCCCGCGGTTCTCCAGCATCTTGTCCAACTGCGTCTTTCTCTTTCCTACTCCCCCTCCCTTTCTATGCCTTCGCGATTTCTTCCTTTCTCTCCCTCCTTGTCTCTCTTTTTCATTGCTCTCCTCGCCTCTAACTGTTGCTCGGCCTAACCGACCAGCGTATATACGTGGCCGCGAACGTATACAGATACAGGCACACGATATAGAGGCAAAATCACGGCAAAAGATAACGAGGAGACTCGTTAACGACTTTGTGCAGATCGAGACGAGACGAGGTTGGCCGTTGCAGCTCATTGCAGCTCATTCCAGCTCGTATATCGAGTCTCCCACAGGGCTATTCCTTTTCCATCTTCCTCTCGATGGATCAACGAGGAAAAGGGGGGTGGAGAACCAAGTTGAGGTACAAACCCATGTGCGACCCCGCGTGTGACCCCACGACTCGCTGTCTATTCTCTCTATATGGCGTTATAATCGTGACCGCTCTGCCGCCAGACCGGGAAGCTACCGTCTTGGATAGAAAATCATCGATACGTTTCGACGTTAACCGGTCGTGAACGTCGAGGAAGTTTCGCGAGACCGTGCATCGGGATGCGTTATGGGTTAAAAGCTCGGGGTCGAGCGGGATGTCGGTCGACAGACCGCGAGTAGAGTCCGTAATGAACAATCGATGTCGCGATTTCAATCGGATATTTGTCTTCACGGATTGGAAGAACGATAGTGTAGGCGTTTCGTTTTAAGGATGGTTTCTCTTTTCAGTTTCACCGAGCGTAGATCGGCTCGATCGTAAATTTATCGGGAAGACGCGAACCATTAGAAGATCACTTCTCGTGTTTAGAGAAAATTTATTCGTAATGAAGTCGAATAATTTTCGAGGATAGCATTGAATGGAAAATACTGTAGAATGTTCTGGTAAACCTAATATAATTGATACGAAACAGCATGGATATGTCTGTACGTATATAGTCACGTATCGATTGATGTCGACGAACCAAAACACAAATTCGTCGTGAAATGTACCTCGACTGTCTTCTAAAGCGCTTTTAATAGTAATCATAACTTCTGTCTGTTAATAACGCTTCAATCAATAGACAAATGCATCTTGTTTTTTTCCACTTTTTCATCAAGTTTCTAGTATTTTCTTTATTTTATTTAACCATTGTGCGATTCTAAAGTATTCAGTCCCCATTTCACCATCGAATTCGAGGCTCTAGCCGCTTTCAACTGGTTGGTCGAAACTGATCCAAGGATGGTCTTGGACTACGACGCTCTCTCATTAGCATAGCAACGCGGAAACGCAGCGTCACACGATGGATGTACGCACGAAATTCCGGATCGAGTCTTTGTTACTCCTCCGTCGACGATTCCGCGTGCGTGTACGTCCTTTTCTCTGCGCGTTCGAGGCTTCGAATCGATCATCGGTGTCGATAGCGCGAACAAATTGTAGAAACGTGCCGCAACAATGCGAATAACAGCTGTCTCCGCGCGTCTCGAGGATGTCAAGCGCATCTCAAATTCCCGGGAAGAAAGTACCGTCTTTCCGACAAGTCCCGGGCCTCCGTGGTATTCAAAATAGTTTTCGAGGAAGAAAATACCAACCAGCTTTAGTGAAAACATCTAATTTTTCAGTAAATACTTTAATATCCTCAGTCTTCGATCTGATCAATTCCTTTGAAGGGTGACTTAAAAGTGATACGATAAAAAAAATTCATAACTTGTATCATATAAATAAATCGTTAGAATTTATTCATCACGTATCACCGTTCTTTTTCTTTTCTTTTCCAAATATTAAATTATAGAATTTTGGAACTTTTGCATCCAAATATACTTCAGACTACCATCGGCATGCAAAATTAAAGCTCATTAAACCGTACCGCACGCGAATAACACGAATAGGACATCGACCGATCATCTCTTCCCGATATAATTCGTGACCCACATCGAAGTAACTTTTCGAAACGAAAAAAGAAGAAATGGGCATCGCGGTTACTCGCCAATTAAATCATCCTCTAAAAAAGTTGGTCCAGCAACAAGAGCCCAAGAGGGTGGTGGGAGACGACACGAGGCTGTTGGTAGGAAAAAAGGAAGAGAGACACGGACAGATGGTCGCATGGCGAAAGAGAGAAGGAGAGAAAGGAGTGGGCGCAGGAGAGACGACGAATACATTACGTACGGAGGAGAGAGTCGTTTCGAATCGTGTGCCGGGTCGATCGTCCTCCTCCGTGAAGCCGACCGCTCGCTTTCCCTTTCACACGCGGCGCTAATCGCCCATCGTTCTCTGATCTATCGGGTGGGAGGAAGAGAAAGAGAGGAAAAGAGGGGAGACAGAGAGGAAGAGAAACCCTGGCCCCAGATGAGAAAGGGAGAGGGACAGACAGGAAGAGCAAGAGACATAGAGGAAGGGAAGAGAACAGGTAGACAGGAGAGGAGGAACGATCACAGAAGCGTCCTGGTCCAGCCGAAAAAAAATTGTCTACCATGTATATTCGTCTGTGGATGCGTGCAACTTTCTTCGAGCACGCTGTCCGGTGAATTACGTAGGCGATGTGCAGAGAAATCATAATAAATGTGGGCAACGAGGTCCCGGATAAAGCTCCATCGTCGAGGAGCGCTCGAATTTTAGCTACGGTGGACCGAAGCGTCTTTATCGGGAAGATTTATCAATCATCGTTTTATAGAACGCTCTTGTTACTTTTTCTGTTAATTATTTCTGGCATTTGTCGCAGTTTCGGTTCATACTTATTGCTGTGTTTATATTGGGTGTTGACACCGTTCGAAGTTGGAAAATCATGAAGGAAGGTGTCACAGCGAGAACATATGGACACAATTTCCAATCGATAGGATTAAACATTCAGATAAGCCTAAAGGTGACGTGTGAATTAATTGAAACTGTCAGCATGAATGAAGCAATCAAAGTAAACCAATGATTCCTAATAGAAGATAACATTGGATAATCCTACTTTTATGATATCAGGCTGCGGTGTAAAATTATACCGAACCTTAGACTCGGTTCTTTGTAACTATAACACGGGAACCGCGTCTGAGGCAATTTTCTAGAAGTTTTAAAATAATGCGTTTTGCGAATCGATTCGACTGACCAGCTCCCGTTTCCTTCTCGCGTTTCCTTGTCAGCTCGAGCGCGCGCCCGTTGCGTATATTATACAATGTTCCACGTGCCGTTCCGTTAAAGACTCGCCGCCCACGCAGTATGTGTCGCACAGGCTCGCAAACGACGCAGGGGAAATATCGGAGTTACGGTGAAAATGAAAGTGCACCGCTCGGTTCTGTCGTTCAAGCATTATTGACCACCGATAGACTCGGTCTGCGCGGCTGCTTTATTATCATTTTCATTCATGGGCAAAGAAAGATAGGATTAAGCGTCGATTTATGGCGCGGGGAGGGTCAAACGCGGAAAAATTACAAGGAGAACGAGTATGTTCTGTGGTTAACGGACGCGTGTACCGCCGACTGCCAGCGGTCGGCTCAAAAACGCTCACGTGTGGATCGAATCGTGGTGTATAAGTGCTCGTGAACGGCGAAACGATTCAATGTTTCGCCATAGAAACAGCCGGCGTCAGCTCGTAGGTTCATCGAGTATGCGATTAAAAGTGCTCTGCAATTAGCATTAGCTGCGCGGTACAATATCCTCGGTCGACACGTTACCGCAATCGTAAACAAAATATTAGCATCCTAAACGGCAATTAGACCGATTAAGTTACGAAACTGAGATGTAATTATATTAACACACATCGGTACGTGTTATTATTAGCGTAATCAGGGGGTGGAACCAGGCTTGTAGCGATGCACGATGATACGCGTGTACATTTTCGATATTCTCTAAAACTATCCTTCGTATAGATCGCTCGTGGTTCGAAAAGTGGTAATTTTTAGCCGTTTCTGAAACTGCACCTGTCGCTTTTCGCGTTCCTTACCATTTCCTCCGGTATAGTTTAATTATACCGTTATGTAATTGTTTTTGATACGATAGAAATGCGAACGACAGCGTGGTGTCGCGATGCAATTTATTCGACCATGCATCGTGCCCGTTCGCGAAACTTGGTTCGAGAAACGATTTCTTCGAAGCCGATGATCAGACACGTCGCATAAATAATAATTATATCGCGGCGGTGCATTGTGGCGGTGAAAAATGTCTCTTAGTAACGGAACGAACGTTTCCTTCGATCTTCCTTTTTCACCGATCTTTCTTTAACATAAAAGGTGAACGTTCACGTTCTATAAATAGTGTTATAAACGTGCGTAAACTCTCGTTGCACGAATATCCGTGCGACACTCTCCTTTCGTCGTGTAACCCGACGTTACACGCGGCCGGTTGCGTAATACCGCCTGTAAAACCTCTCACCCTCGCCGGTTCTTCCTGACTACGAGAGAACCCATAACGACAACCGGTTCCTCCTTCTACTCTTTCTCCTTTTTTGTCCTTTTCCTCCGTCTACTTCTCTGCCCGCATCCTTCTTTCCGCGATGGACGGTGGTTGCGAGCTCTCGAATTCGGCTTTAAAACGTTGGTTCACCTCGTTGCACGTTCCTCACGATCCCAGAAATGTTGACAGAGGAGGCGTTAATGGCGAAATTTATCTCTCACCTGGTAATCCGGCAGGTTAAAGTGAGTCACGTTGTTCTTCCAGAACGTGAATGATCGATTGTAATAGGTGTCTTCCTGGAACTTTGTGCAATCTATCTTTGCTTCGTTGTCGAGCTTTGGGTGAAGTGCAGAAAAGTTCAGGGGTACGTTGTACGGGAAAATCTATCGCGATTCGTAGGGAATGTAAAGGAATAAAATATTGATATTCTTAGAGGATTTATACGTCTTGATACGAAACATCTTAGGCGAGATAGTGTCCTCGCCAAGATATATACCATCTACTTTGTTAATTGAGGTCAAACCGTTTCTACCAGTTACATAACCAGCGTTTTACCCCACCAGGGTTAATACGTAACACAAAGCATCTTAATTCGTTCTAATGCGGTGCAACTACAGAAATCATTGCTCTTAAATCTTCCGTTCGTTAAAATTCAAATTAACAATAGCCATTAATTAAATATGGGCCTGAGGATTATCGAAGATAAACAAGAATCATTGAGGATGAGTTATCGAGTCCCATTTGGTGGTTCGCAGAAACGAGTTCTTCCTCGTTTTACTTCGAACAAGGTTTACTACAAGCAACTTTCTAAAAAAATCCTTCCAGTCCATCGAGATCGCCTTGAAAAAATAAAATAAATTCTTCTGACGATTGGCAAAAATGATAGCCAAATACGTGGACCTGCATCGCGTCGAATTTTCTAAGGGGTTGCGTTAATCTGTTTCTGACATCGCTTTACGCAACTCGAGCGCCACTCGAATCGAGGGGAAAAATGTTAATCGATCTCTGGTTGCTTAGGCTGCATCGTAACGGGAAGTCAATGTTGAGAGTGAAAAGCGATATCAGGGAGGGTACGGGACAGGAGAGAGGTTCACTGGCATCCGTGCTTTTCCACTGACAGCGCATTATACGGGAGAAAGGTCATCCCACAACCTAATAAAAAATTATGCGCCGTACTGCTTCCGAGCAACGTTATACGGTACAATGATCTTCAGCAGGCGGCACAAAGCGGTGTCGAGCTAATTAAAGAAAATGGGTAAATAATTTGAGTTGACCGAGTGATCGTGAAAACAAGCGGTCAGCGAAGAAATCGTATAACCATATGATTAAAAGAAGAAAAAGAAGAAGAAACGAGAGAAAAAAAAAGAATGAATAAAAAACTGAATTATTTTACACCTAAAATAGTCTGATGACATTTTTTTTTTCTCTTCGTGAAACTGTCATAAAATTGTTCGAGGAGAATCGTTAATAGCAGTCAGAGTTCTGTCCCGATGCATATTTATGAACTATTGAATAACGCTTCATCGATTTCCTTGAAGTTCTAAAATTTTTGAATCTATCATCCAGTTCGTCACTGTGTCACTGGAACGTGTCGAGGCAAACAAGTTTTTTACTCCTCCTCTCTTTTATCTTTTTATTTTTTTTCCTTTTTACTTTAACACGAAACTCGTCGTTCAACATACTGTCTCGTGCGACCAATAGTTTCGATAGTCACGCCGACCTTCGCCCACGAAGTCTCACCGGAAGATTCCGGTTTGTGGATCGATCGAACGGCCTTACCCTCTCCAGACTATTCTAGATCAGTGCTCGATTCGCAGGTGACAAATAGAAGAGCTTTAAACCTCACCAACGTCTTCATCCTCCAACGCGTAAACAACGAAACATAAACGTCGTTATCTCTCCCAATTAATCTGGGTGACGCAATTAACTCGTTGCATCAAATTAATAGTCGGTTAAGGTTACGAAATAATGACGGGCGATAAGATTTAGCGAGGACATTATTCACTTTACCTAACCTGTCCACCGATTAATCACTCATCCTTCTCTACCATTCTGTATTAATCTCTTAATCAACCCATCTGGCATTGCACCACCAATTATTATAGAACTTACCAAGAGACAATATTACCCATAAATTAGCTCCCATCCTGAATTCCTCGAATTTACAAACTTTGCTCATAGGGATTTCTCGTTGCGGCTGAGTTCTCGCCAAAGAGTCGGCCCGGCGAACCGATCAAACGACCTTATCCTTCTCTCTCGCCTCTTCCAGATCAGTGCCCGTTTCACAGGTGGCC